>JANHGC010007628.1:18481-28933 GCA_027560395.1 Boaedon fuliginosus
GCCTCTTGAAAAGCACCTTTGGGCTTCTAATACTAGCATTTCTATAGCTTATCTATATTGTAACTGATTGCAATTGCAGTTTCCTTCTGTTGGTTTGCAGGGCTCTGATATCATCTTAATATTGGACAATCTAGTACTATAGCTGTAAATGTATAAATGTATAAATCCTATTTTACTTATGTTTCTAATATATTTATCACATACTGTGTAGAAATGCACACAACAGAAAACTCAGAATTAATAAATATAAAAAATGAATAATCTAAGAAAATAGAGGTGGTGAATAGGCAATAATTTTAATGGATAAAATCAATGGATAAAAATGGAAAATGTAAATGGTTAGACAAACACAATAACTGAGTATTGAATCTTTGTGAATGTTGGCATAGAATGAATTGATTTCTTATTAATTGTGAATTATAGAAATTAGCTATTCTCCTAAAGTTGCATTTCTCCAAACATTACAAGTGCCATGGCTTTAAATTTGCAAATTATGTTTTAGAAATCTTTATTTAAACAGAAAAGACATATTTAAATATTGACCTTGAGATTATTTTTCTCCAAATTATTTGACAACGAAAGAACAACTTTCGTATTAAAAAAAGGAAATGAGATAATGAGAGAGAAATATCTCAAATTTGTTTTAGAAGAAGCAGAAAATGCCTAGTCATATAACAATTTTAGTGCTGCACCAAATTTTCTTTTTTGCACTTAAAAAAATACTACATTTTGTCAAATTTGTAGTACAGTACTTCTTTCTGAAAATAAGCCTGCATGTTGAAAACAGCAATTTGATACAACCGGTAGAAGAGAGTGCCATTTAACGAACACAACCATAAATCCATACTTCCCCTTCCTGGACCTGAGACCAACCTTCAGTCACCTAATCCTAGTTTTAGTCCTTTTTCATGCAGAGCATATTACCATATTTCAAACTTTCTGACTTGATTTGCTCTAGTTTGCTTCACTCTCTGCTTTATTATGTTGGCAATCAATGCAAACGTACGACTGAATGCCTGCCAGCTGTTCTATGTGGTAAATTGCTGGTGGGAGATATGTGATGTGCAGACTCAGATAACATAGGAAAGCATTAGACCTTCATGGAAGGAAGGCTCTTATCATCATAGCAAAGGTGCCAAGAAATTTCCATTGGTTGCATTTGGCTCATTACACAAATATTCTCATTCTGCCCTGCTGGCTCAGTTGTGCAGCCAGGCATTCTAAGAGCATCAATATTCACCTGTGGGAGTCTCCCTGTGTTCTTCTTAGCCTGGGGCCAAATTATCAGCAACTGGAAAGAAGAAAATAGGCTAGCCGAATTATCCAACTGTATGTATCCACCTTTTTGGTTCATTGGCCCCTGGAGACTCAAGTGTATTTTCACTTCTGTTCAAAAGGATTTCTTTCTCTGTATACCATGCATCAGATCATTTGGTAAGGCAGGAACTATATATTTTAGATAAGAAGATTTTTTTTAAGTTTATTTCTTTGTTAAGGACTAATTAAACCAATGCTAGCAAATCAGCATTTATAACACTTTATTTAATCCCAGCTTTATATGTTTGGGGATAACTAACAGACATCTTTATAGAACATGAATTTAGATACTTTTTACAAATAATTTCAAGATATAAATTACTAAACTTACAGTGAACATTTTAATAACTTTAAATTATTAATATACAATATGTTTATTGTAGGTTAAAATTTAGCAGGTTAACATTTGAACTATGAAACTCCTATCTCAATTGACATTCTATAAACAATTGATAAAAAATAATTGGAGGAATTAATTTTATTTATAGTTCAGCTAGAAAAATATATTTAACATAGTATAGAACAGGGATATCAAACTCGATTTCATTGAGGGCCGCATCAGGATTATGTTTGAGTTTGGGGGGCTGTGGGGGCATGGGTGGGGTGGGCACAGTCAGCTCAATGTCACTTGTGGTGGTGGCACCTCTGGTAGCCTGGGCAGGGCTGGGGTGATCCATTGTCTCCAGTGGAGGAAGGCGAGACCAAGGAGAGGGCCAAGCTCTTGCCTCCAGAGGAGCCTCGTTATCCCTCTCAGGCCATGTGGAGGACTCCCAGATGGCAGTGCAGGTTATCCTGAGCTCTAGGAAGCAGACGGCACCCCACAGCCCAGCTCAGCCCAGCTTCCCTGAGGAAACTACACTTACCACCTCCTCGAGACTGCTGCTTCTGTTCTCCCTCTCCTTGACTAGCCTGCTTATGATGTGTGTGGGAAGGCAAAGTGTGTGGGTCAGAGGGAGGCCCACTCCCTCTCCACACAAGGAGATCCAGCTTTGTAACCAAAGCGCTAAGAATGGGAGACTAAGACTAGGAGGCGTCAGGAGGAGGAGACAAGGGGATGGCAAAAGGACAGCAGGGCTGTTGGTGGCCAAGTGCTAAGGCAGGACTTCCCTCAGACCCTCCTTCCCACTCATTATAAACTCTTTTCTTCTTTTTCCTTCCCTCTTCATTTTCCTTTCTTTCTTCTCCTTTCCCTCTTTCCTTCCTTGCTCTCTTCCCATATTTCCTTTTATTTCTTTGTCTTTCCTCTTTCCCTTTCTCCTTTCCTGTCCATTCTTGGATGCTCAAATGCAAAGGGGAAACATTTCTTGATAGCTCCCTGCCATGTGATCAATTGCCACTTTTGCTAGTAGTTTGTTTTGCTAGCATGTTGCTAGCAAAAATGGAGCTCTGGAGGGGTGCATGTCCTAAACTGGCTTTTATTTCTGATGTCTGGCAAAAAAACCCCGCTATTGTGAACAATAGACTCACTTAACAACTGCTCTAATAAAGACCATAAAATTAGATGCTGTCATGTGGTGACCATGTTCACCATTTCTAACCTTCTCAGCCAGCTTCCAATAAGCAATGTCAATAGGGGGAAACTATATTCGATTAACAACTGCATGATTCATCTAAAAACTTCCGTGATTTGCTTAACAACTGTGGCAAAAAAGGTTACAAAATGAGACGCAACTCACTTAACAACTGCATTGTTTAGAAAGGAAAATTTGGGGCTCAATTGTGGTTGAAGTCAAGATTTCCTGTGGCAAGAAGGGTTCTGGGAGATACTTAGGGAGTGTATCCCAAGAGTCAATACTCCTAGCAGAGTCACCCAAGCCACGAAGGTCACCTCCATGGCCCAGTTAAAGCATATTGTTGGGAAGCAACACTATGAAAAGATGTTGGTTGAAGATGGTAAGCTTAGTGGCAATGGCAAAAACTGAATTTTGTACCTCATGGAAAAAGGCAATGCTAAACTATTCTGGTGTTTTACCAAGAAAAGCATAGTGATAAACAATGTAAAGAGACTGAGGATATGATGCCAGATGATGGCACTCTCTGATCAGATGGCATTCAATGAATGCCATTTTAGGAAGAAATCAGGATCTTTCTGAGTACAACAGTAATGGTGTTTATGAACAGCTAGATTAAAGATGCTGGTGGGGGAGGTGTTGCTGGTGTTGCTATGCAGGAAAAGAAAATTTGAAACTACAAACCTGGAATTACATGGGAACATGAAATAAAAGAAGCATGAACATGGGGAAATTCAACATAGTGAAAAGTACAATCAATCTAATACACTTTGACACCTCAGGCTTCAGCAAATTGAAAGAGATCAGAATTAGACACTTTCATTCAGAAGATTATATGGATTGCTATTCAGAACATGAGCAGTAAAGACTATGAAAATAAAAAACATAAAAAACAAGAAGGAATGGCTTTCCTTTCGTAGTCAGGAAGGATACAGCAATAACAGTACTTGTGTACAGTGCAATCACTAACTGAATAATATTAGTAAGACTTTACAATCATGAAGTCTTTAATATGACAATTATTCAAGTTTACATTCCAACCATTGAGGCAGAAGATGAGGGAGCTGCCAGGTTTTATGGTGAAGCTTAATCTGCAATTGACAGAACATGCACCCAAATGTGCTACTTGTGATCAGAGATTGGAATGCCAAGGTTGAAAATATTAAGAAGGAAAAGCTACATAATTGATCTGTATGGTCTAGGAAGCAAAAATTCACTAGGAGAATGACATCAGTTTTTGCCAGTCCAGTGTCTTTTCATTGCTAACAAAGTATTTAAACAACAAAACCAATATCTATACACCAGATGGAACATGCAGAAATCTAATTGATTAAATTGTTGAGGTGGAAGAATTTAGCTATAACTGCAAAGGTGTGAGTAAGGATTGATTATAGAACAGATTACAAACTGTTTGTATGTGAGACAACTCAAGCTAAAGCAGATGAATGAGGACAACCAGTTTTCACAGTATGATCACCTTCATGGAGAATATCAGAAATCATTTTGAATTCCTGAACTCAGTAACAGGATACGAGAATAACTTGGAATGAAATCAGAAAATTGTTAAGAATTAATGTAAAAAGGTATTACCAAACCAAAAGAAACCCCCAGATTAAAGCAAACTAGATGACAGAACAAGGTTAATAAATTGCCTAAGAAAGGAAGAAAATGCAAGACCAAGAAAGACAAAGGTATAAGCAAACTTAATAAAGAATTTCAGAGAGCTGTTAGAAGAGACAAAAATCAGTACAGTATTAAAACTACACCTGTGAAGACATCAATGATTAAACAGACATGGAAGAACAAGGAAAGTCTTTCAAAAGATTTTCAAACTCAGAAAAAGATTCTAATTTTGAATTAGCATGTTAAACAGGTATTTATGCCAAGAAAAAAATGGCTGAAAGAGCTTATTGAAATGCTGCACAGTAGAGATATTACAAGATATTCCTGTTTACAATAGAAGATAAAGTTAGATCAACATTCTGGTCATTACCAAATTGGAAGCTATAAAAATTGATGGAATAACCATAAAAGAGTAAGCAATAGAAGAAGAATCAGTAATAGTGTCAGCCAAACTATGGCAACAAATCTAGAAAGTGCTACAATGGCCAATATTATCACTAATGCACACTAGATAATTAAGAATCCTAAGGAACACCGAAAAGAAATCAATTTGTGCTACTTTGATTATAGAAAAGTCTTTGATTATGTCAATTATATCAAGCTGAGGAATGTGCTTGAGCAAATGGAAATCCCAGAAATATCTTATTGTCCTCATTCAAAAGCTATGCACAAAATAGAAAACAGTTTGGATGGAACAAGGTGAAAGAGACTGGATCTAGATTGGCAAAGGAGTGAGACAAAACTGTACATTTTCTTCTTCTTTATTCAGTCTATATGCAGAATATACATCGAGGATTGGAAGATGCCGCCTCGAGTTCCCCCGAAAGGGGTGAAGAGAGGCGGGATACAAATCTAATAAATAAATAAATAAATAAATGAGCATAATTTTAATGGATGAGAGAGTAATGACTTCAATGTTGGGGTTTTTGTTGATTTTATTTATTTTTCACATTTTTAACTAAACATCTCCTTTAGAGTTCCAAGTCACCCAGAGTCATTTGGGAGTCAGGAGTCTTAAAAATATTGTTTGTGTTTGTGAGCCATGTAATACTGTTTCTTTTTATTATGGTCCATTGCATAGTCAGACAGATGTTCAAACATGTTCTGGCATTTTTGTCCACCTATCAAGTCCTTTCCAAGGACCTAGGGTATGCAGATAAGGATGTTTGAGGGTGTTATAGATATCACTGCAGGGTGTAAGCTGTTCCCATTAAAGCTGCTTTTTGTAATTGAATGATGGTGAATTTGTCAATGCCAATCGTGCTCAAGTGGTGCTCCAATTGTTTTGGGATTGCACCCAAGGCACCTATTACTATTGTACTATCTTTGCTTTCTTTTGCCACAGTTGTTCTATTTCTTTTTTCAGGACTTTGTAATTTGTTATCTTCTTCAGTTCTTTTTCTTCTGTTCAGCTGTCTCCAGGTAATGCGCGTCCACAATCCAAACTTGTTTGTTTGTTTGTTTTTATCGATAATTGTTAAGCCTGGGGTGTTATGTGCTTGAATTCTAAAGTAAGATATTATTCTTATTATTTATATTGCTGGGCAGTGTGAATACTGAAACACAGAACATGGAAAATGTAAGATTTAAGTCTCTCTGATTCAATCAGTGGTCTTAATTCCTAGCTCTATGCATATAACATAAAATATTTGGGCCATTAGTATCTTTGGAGATTAGGATGATACCTTTCAACAACCTGGGCACCAGGGAATATTGCTGTATTTCAGGTAAGGTTTGAATGAAGGCAAGGAGTTGAGGCAAATTCTTCTGGAAGGAGTTTATAAGCTTACAGGCATGAAAAAAAAGTACAGAAGCCTTATCATTATCCAGTGATGCCACTGCAAATACAGTGGAGATACTGAACTGGACTCTAAAAATATGAGGTAATTCATTATGCAAATTCCAAATTTCTCCAAGGAAAGTCAATTATTTTTAAGATCCTGTGCCAATCTCCATACCACCCAGCTTTCACAAATTTCATTCTCAGATAAATTATACATGACACAAGCATTTTTTCATAGCAGAACTGGCTCCTCTCCAACTTATTGAGACTCCATATCCCTTCTATACTCTGCCTATACTAGGCAAATTGAACTTGGTTCAGTTTGTAGTTCTTTGGGATATACATAAATGACTCTTCTCCAGAATATACTATAGAAATGGTATAGACTCAGTGCATGGGAAAACTCAGGTACCAGTATTCAAGGCAGGTTGATATTCCTAAAATGGAAATTATGAACTTCATAGTGACTACTAAATCACTAAACTATGCATGACTCATTTGATGGTTAACTCGTCAAAATCAAGGTACTTTGTGATATGCTGGGAACAGCAGAATGAATGTTTGCTGTACAGCAAAAACTATCTCCAGTATAAACCTCAGCAATCGTATTATTCCTGCTAAAATCATACATCTGTCCTATCCTATCTAATCTAGCATCTGGCCTGAAATTCTACTGAGAAGATGACTTTGGGTGAGCAGTTCTGAATAAAAAGTTTATGAACTATATTCCAAAAAAAACCCTTGGTGTGGAAATCTGTACAGAAAACACTTGTTATAGAAATGTCTTCTATTTTATACCACGGTATGTCTATTCTAAATGCCAAATTCACATTTATTATTACCTTACACACACAGTATGAAGCAGGGGGGAAACCAGTATCAGTGAACTACAAATCTGTCACTAGAGAGTAAAATATAGCTTAAGTGATCCTGAATACCTGGAGCCTGAGAAAGGTGTGAGCACACTTGTCTAAGAAATTAATCTTCATTCTTGGAATCATAGTAAAACCTGGAGCCAATTTGCTGAGGAAAGATTGAATAGACCATAAAGTGGCATAAGATTTGCAGTTCATGAAATCAAACCTTGTTGCCCTCTAGTCTATTATTGCTGATTTTGAAACCAATTTTTCCTAAGGGGACATCAAAGGCAATTCCAACAAAAAACTCTGATTCAGATCTATATGCCAGTGCTGTGACAACAAATACTTCAGCAGGCTAAACCCTTCCTGCAGTAGCTGGAAATGGCACTGAAATTTCATGGGGTAAATGGGCACTAGTAATCACTTTTATATACAATTTTCAAGACACAAAGGAAAATGTTGCTTCAAGAACTGAAGGCAACTATTCCAGATGAAGTTAACTGATTCAGATTATAGTAATAGTTAGATTCCCTAAGGAAATGTGATAAACAGAGTGTGCTGTGAAGGTATTAGCAGTTTGTCTAAATACTCTGTTCTTTAGATACCATAGCTAATAGTTTTTAATAGATATAGCCTCCTATGTCATTCCATGTAACTTTAAAGCTATGTTAAAGTTGCCTGCTTTTTGTTTGTTACGGCGCAGCTTTGATGCTAGAAAGAGTGTTTATTTCCCCAACATGACCGTTTGAATTCCTCCTCATATCACATACTCTCCCTTTCCCCTCCTCTCCCTGCATTACTTAGAGAACTTGTTTTCAACAGGTTTCTTCCAACTCCCTGGCAATATATCTCTACAAGAAACAGCACCTGCCTGCTTTTGGAGACCAAAGGCTGGTATAAAGTGGTAAACAGGACATTGGCATAAGGCTCACGTTATTGGGGTGGGGGAGGAAAGCTTGTCTCAGATTGTAATTTGAATGCAAGTCAAAGAGATAAAAGTCCTTCCCTGTGGAACAGGGGGTACTGTACCTGGGTCTGGGCCATTCAGGTCAGGAAAGAGGAGAAATTCTTTGCAGGTTTCCAGGTCCAGCTGGGGCAGGCTCTTCTGGCGACATAGGTCAGTGACAATTCGTGCGGCCGTCTGACACTGGGTTTCCTGCTTAGCAGCACTCATTTCCAAACTGCATCTCCCTTTGCCTGCTCCCTGAGTGACTAGCAAAGACGACAGTGGGATGGCAGAATCACAGCAACAGGGTCACATATATCCCAGGACGCCACTAGCCTACTGGTGCCATTGCAGTGCCTCCCTATCCAGAGTCAACTCAAGGGATGCTGGCTTGGTCAGTGGCAAGTGATGCTGCCCACTGCCTTCTGACTGTCTCGTTGCATCCGACAGCTGAGAGCCGTACTTACTGACAAGGCGTGTGCTGTACAAGTAATTCTCCTCCCCAACTCAGTCTGATTTCCTCCCTGCATATTCCAGAGAAGCTTTTTTAACCCCTTTAGTGCTGTGTTTTTCAGGTAGGTAGCGGAGGAGGTCTTCCAGGGACCTGATGTAGAAAAAGTGCAGCTCTTTGAGGTAATGGGGGGGGGTGGCACTGAAATCTTACAGCACAGCAGAACGGCTTGTCACAACACCGAGCTGAAGCTGAGCAATACCATTGGTTGCTACACCGGCTGCTTTCAGCACAAGGGAGAAAACAAGTTTTATTTATTGGCTTATTGCAGCCCTAAACACTCTAAACTGCATATTGTTAATCAGGTGCCAACCCTGTTTTGTATTCAGTAATTAGATCATTGTTTTAATTTATAGTACCACTTCTGGGTTCCCACCATCAGAGCAGGCTGTGCAACTAATCTACCCGTAGAGAAAGCACCAATTGTCAGGCATGAACAATGATCACATAATGGGCAATTAAAACAATACTCAGTAGAAATGAACTCGGGAGTAGGAGAAGAGGAGGAAGCCAATCCAACAAGGAATGTACAATGTGCCAAGGGGTTTATAGCTCCTTTTGTCACAGATCATAAAAAAGTGGGTGTTTGGAACAATGCCATGGCACTTACACTGTCACGTAATTACCTGTTAAAACAACTCTGTATAAAAGCAGTGCAAGACAAATTTCTGCAAATGATCCTGCACATTCAGTGCATTATGTCCTGAAATAATAGCCTATTTTAATTCCAGATACATAGAATTCATGCATCCTTTTGTTCATCAACAAGAATCATGCACAGATGAATAAAGTTTGTTATGGCTGTCAATTCCATTTTATTTATTAGGGGAGGGGCATTTATCCTCTTTTCTTCTTTTACATCTCATCCCCTAATTTGACATCCATGGCAACATCATAGTAAAAGAACATTACTACATCCCTATGATTCCATGCAATTTAAAAGCTTCTAGTATCATATAACTGTTTGGGTTGATGGGAATTTTTGAGTAAGAGAATAGCAAGGAGCCTACATTGCAGATTTTTCAGTCTGGTGCTGGGCTGCAAATATGAGAGCTGTGCCAATTTCCTGGATGCAGATGGGCTCTCTTCGCCTTTCTTAGCTCTGCCTTGAAGTATGCATAGGGAGGATCATGTTTTTGAAGTTAAACTCTTCCAACAGGAATGCATTCCTCAAATTTTGGTTGTTTATCTCCAAAAGAATATGTTGGCCCTGAATAAGGGGCAGAGAATGGAAAGCAGGACAACAATTGGTTTGAGCCTCTTCCTTTCATGCCCTCATTTCTTTTGGAAAAATGTTTGAGTACTTAAGGCTTTTTGCTTAGATGGAAAACCATTATTAAACCAAAGCACAACAGAAAATTGTGGACTTCTAAATCAATTGGTGAAAAGAGAATGGGAAGGAACTTTAGCTCTGTTTCTTACTAGAACTAGCCAATCACTGAAAATGATTGGCTAAAGAATTAGGCAGCTAGCAAAAGCAAGAAAACCTTCACATATGATAATATTTTAAGTCTTTCATGCCATGAGGTAGTTTTAAAAGGAGATGACATAATTCATCAAAGATATGGTTATCTCTGGCTATTAGCCATAATAGCTAAATAAAGCCTTCATAGTCAAAGTATTGTCGTGAATCCTGCTGATAGGCAATAACAGGGATTTATTTATTTGACAATGTTTCTTTGTCATTTTAAAAGTCACCAGTCACTGATTGGCCATCATGAAAAATAGATGCTACACTTGAACTCTGAAAAGAGAAAAACTGGTGCTTAAAACTCATATTTGAAGGTCTGGTGTTTTTGAAAGGAAACATACTTCCTTATATCAACCAATAGGAAGAAACAATACATTTTTTCATCTCCATCTGCATGAAAGATAAAGAGGTTTGACTTAGAAGCCGTTTG
>JANHGC010007638.1:0-17178 GCA_027560395.1 Boaedon fuliginosus
ATCTGGAAACTAGCCCTAATCAACAAACGAGTCCCAGCCTCAAAAATTATCACTGGACCCAGGATAACACATGACACAATCACCAATCAACCACACCAGATTCAAACCCAAACCCATCCCACACAGCAAATCAAAGTTTCACCCGTTACAATATATATATTTGACTTATACCCCGCCTCTCTTCACCAATTCTGGGAACTCGAGGCGGCTGTGGGGATTGCCCCCCCGTGGTCCAGTTGATTATCCATCACTTATGCTGGGGGGAGACAAATTGCTCCCCTCAGAACGGGTGCACAATCTGGAGGTACTCTTGGATCCACAGCTACAACTGGACTACCATCTTTCAGTTGTGGCCAAGGGTACCTATGCGCAGTTCACCTGCTGCACCAGTTGCGCCATTTCCTGGACAGGGAGGCTCTTCTCACGGTTACTCATGCCCTTGTCATCTCATGATTGGACTACTGTAATGAGCTCTACATGGGGATGCCCTTGAATAGCACTTGGAGACATCAACTGGTGCAAAATGCAGCCACACGAGTGATTAAGGGTGTACCTCACTGCACCCATATAACACCTATCCTCCACGAGCTGCATTGGCTGCCAGAGGTCTTCTGGGTGCAATTCAAGGTGCTAGCAACAACTTTTAAAGCCCTACATGGCTTAGGAGCGGGATACCTTCGAGACCAGCTGCTGCTACCTTATGCCTCCTAGCGCCCAGTTAGATCCCACAGAGTTGGCTTGCTATGGGTCCCATCAGCCAAACAATGCCGGCTGGTGGGTCCCTGCGCTAAAGCCTTTTCTGTGGCAGCGCCGACCCCCTGGAACCAGCTCCTCCCCGAGATTAGGACCATCCCCACCTTGTTGGCCTTCTGAAAAGCCACAAAGACCTGGCTTTGTTGGCGGGCCTGGAGTTGACTACCTCCCCGTTTGAATGTTGTTGATTGCTTGTGTTAATATTTTAAATTGTATTGAATTGTTTTATATTTTATTTGTTGTTAGCCACTCAAGTTCCCTTTGACTGGGGAAATGAGGCGGGGTATAAATAAAAATAAATAAATAAAAAATAAAAAAAGAATGTTCAGATCTAAATATAGTTATCTGATTAAAATAGCATAGGTACAAAAGGGCAGTTTTAAGATTTGTATTAAGTTTCACTCCATGCAAAATTTAAGCACAGTAACTTTTATAAAGTTATAAAGCTTGTTAGGTGGTAGTACAAACAAGAACAAAACTGTTCTGACCAAACAGAAATCTTTTTCTCCTTTCTTAACACAGAATAAAACAACAAGAAACAAAATCTTGAAATTACCAAGAGATTGCACATGGCTGAGTTTATGGAATCATAATTAGGAAGTGCTACATTAGACATATTTCCTCCAATTGGATACTTTAAATCAGGGAGTCCCCAACCCCCAGGCTGTGGCTCATTTGGAACTGGGTCGTGCACATGGTGGGTAAGTGCACGCAGCTGCAGTTGTGCGAGTGGTGGGCACGTACACAAATCTCCATTTTCTGGCTTAGAGACCATTATGGAGACTAGAGGTACTTATTAGTATGAGAATTATTGGATCTGTACAGTGCTAATAAGATGAAAATGGGTAATATAGATAAGGCGTGAATGTATGTGAGTTAGACATGTATATGTAGAAACATGTTATAACAAAATTTTATATATATAAAAACAAAACATATATGTATTCCAATTTTACGCGGGAGAAAACCCGAATAACCAAAGCCTTACATACAAACACCCGTGAAAACCTCAGAAAACAAATACACACACACACACACACACACACACACACACGCTGCCTCGAATTCCCCCTGCCGGGGAAAGAGAGGCGGGGTATAAATTTAAGAAATAAATAAAGTAAATAAAAGTCACTCATGAACTCTTTTGTATTCTTCCTATGAATAAATACAGAACTGAAAATATTAAACTATTGTTTCTGTAGGCTTAGTGATAAAAACAAAATGTATTGAAATAATGTAATGTAATACAATGACATAAACAGTTGAAAAATAGCAATAGCAGTAGATAAGGTTAATAAAAACATTGACACACAAAATGGCAGTCATGAGCATGGCCAGATGTAAGACAGGCATTTCAACAGAATGTTGCTTCTTCTCCCAGATGTGTACTATTTTTTTTAGTAGAAAACAACAGAGAAAAAAATCACTGAGTTTATTTATTTAATTTATATGGCTGCCCATCTCAACCCGGTGATTCTGGGTGGCTTACAATTTTTTGAGCTGTAGCTATCCGTTTTTGTAAATAAAGATGCTGCTGAAGACAAATCCTAATGAAAAAAATCTATGAGCATATTGATGCCCGCCAAACATCAGATACGTTTGTATATGCTTGTATGTGTGTATGTTTGCGTGTGAATACATGCAAACATATACACAAGAGTATACTGAGCTGTAATAGATTTGTTATAAAAAATAACAAACATTTTGCAGTTTGTACTTACAATGTGACAGAATACAATTAAAACAAATTAAATTAATGGAAAAAGTTATTGACACTATTGTACAAAGAACACCATCCTTACAAGTAGTCCTCGATTTACGACCATTCATTTAACTACAAAGTTACGGCAGCATTAAAAAAAAGTGACGTAATGTCCATCCTTGAAGTTATTACCTTCATACTATTTATTTTATTTATTTATTTCACTTTATACCCTGCTTCTCTTCCCCAATAAAGGGGACCATGACCCCCATGGTCATGTGATTTGAGATTCAGGCTCTCACATTTATAATGGTGGTAGCACCCTGCAGTCACAAGCTTCCCAAGACAACTTCTGACAAGCAAAGGGGGAAGCTGGCAGGGGGAGTTGAAAATCACAATCACATGTTATCTCACTCATTGAATGATTCAAGAGATCTCACTTAACTATTGCTGTTTAACAATTTTTAGTTCCTAATTGGGACCTTAAATCAAGGAATAACTATACTGTAACATAGTCATGTTGCCATAGTGGTGTGGTGGTTAGAATGCAGTACTGCAAACAAACTCTGCCCACAGCCAGGAGTTTGATCCTGACTGGCTTAAGGTCACTCAGTGACTCAGCCTTCCATCCTTCTGAGGTTGGTAAAATGAGGACCTAGATTGTTGGGAACAATACGCTGACTCTGTAAACCACTTAGAGAGGACTGCAAAGCACTATGAAGTGCTATTGCTATTATACAGTTATAAATTAAGATGTTTCGGTTATTTATTTTCTGTGTTAAGATAAATGTAAAGAACTATACATAGCAAGCCCAAATAAAACTTTTTGTACCTTTTGTAACATTATAAATAAGCAGAAGCTGTGAAAATATCTGTCAGGTTTACTTTAATTTGGATTTCACAATGAGCAAAAGACAGGATTCAATGCGCCTCTTCAGTTTTGTGACTTTATGGGGATAATATATCCTTCAGCAATGGTATAATCCATACAATTCAGCATAAAATATCTTAAATAAAACTTCAGGTTCCACATGTAAATTTGAAATAAGGAAATGTTCTAGTCATTTCAATACATTAAAAGCCTAAACATCATTATAAGAGATACCAATAAGGAGGAAAAAACCTTAAGAGTTTAAAAAGATAGAACTTCTGATAATGTTTGGTTACAATGTTCACATCCCTTGTATCTCTTCTGAGGACCATGAAGGAAAACCCTAAAAGATGATTGGGCTTTTCATGCCTTTTTCATTTATTCTGCTTTAACAAACTATATTGCCTCTTTCTCCTTCTCATCCCTTCCTTTTAATTCCTTCTCATTACTGAAGCAGTTCATTAGCCACCTCAAGTTCCCCCTGACTGGGGAAGTGAGGCGGGGTATAAATTGAATAATATAAATAAATAAAATAAATAAATAAATAAGCTTTAAATTACTTTTCACTAGAGACTAGACTGATGAGATTTCAAAGCCCATATTGCTAATCTTTAAATTCTCTTCCATTAGATGCCATAAAAAGAGAAGATGATTCCCAGATTCCCACAGATATATGAAGGTTTAAAACTTTAAATCTAGATGAACACAGATCCAAGGCTATAAATTGCTATAAAATCTTTCAATACTGGTCACCTTGCAGTCAAAATAATTTTCAGAATGGATGACTGTGTATAATTACAGATTAGGACTTTCATAGTGGTAGGCAGATACGATATTTTCAAGGCATTTTGTCATATAACTCTTGATAAAATTAACCATAGTTCCGGAGCTGATAGAAATTGCTACCTCCAGTGCAATCCTACGTACAGTCTTTTTAAAATAAATCCCAGAGAAATATGCAAAGGATTACAGCCTGAGGATCTGAAAAAGGTTCATCATGGAACATCATGAGTTTTCTTGAAATCAAAACTCAGTTATGAAATTAGCAAGTAGCGCCATAGAGGTGATTCAGAATATACAGAAGTAAATACAAAACACCACTTTTCAAATCTTTAAAGCTGCCATATCTTTTTCTAGCTTGCTGGCTTTTTCAGAAGCTGCTCCCAGCTGTCTCTGTATGCATGTGCTCACACAGTCACAGAGACAGCCAAGTCAGACACCCAGGATGCAGGAAGACTTTCCAACACTAATAGAATTTAGCAAACCCTACGAAGACAAATCCAAAATAAATCTGTAGGTGTGTTGCAGACTAGGCCAAAAAACACTGGAAAATAATATGCTGAAGCTAGTACAGTAATACCGGTATTCCTAATTGCATGTTTGCTCTGCTAGTTGTTATTCTTACTTAAAATTGTAACTTTAAACTGACAATCTAAAGTTCACATACGGGATACTCCCATGGTTTCCATCAATTACAATTTAATGCTAAATATTTACAGTATAAGGTAAGCCAGATCTTTATTAAATATATTTATGAATGAGGAAAAAATTAATTAATATGTGAATTAAATGTACTAATGTAAATGGATAGAATCTCAAATTAATTACGTGGTTAATATTTATAAGTAACCATACAAAAATTGTGTATCATCCTTCAATCCTGAGGAGACTATGTGTGTAATCATATCAATACATGCTGAAAATCATCTCTTTATATATTATATTTAAATTTAATTTTTGTATACTTTGATAAAGTCATCTATTACCAGTTTAATTCCAATTGAATCCATATTTTATTACATTTAAGAAATGGACACAAAATTTAATTTCCAGATAATATTATTCAAAAGCTACTAAATCTCTATAAAAGGCTGAAATAAAAAATATTCATAATTAGATGAGTAATTGAGCAGTGTTACTGAATTGCCAGTGAAATAACAATGGCGTAATAATGAAGATACAGTATCATTCTCTACATTCTAGTTTATAGAATGATTTTCAACATAGTTTCTAATAATCTTGGTTACTGTATTATACATACTTCATAAAATTTAAACTTTAAAATTTGGAATAACTCCTTTTGACGTGAATGTGACTAACAAATGCAATAAGATTAGGACTGCAGCCTTTAAAGTTTTCTAACTATAGTTTTCAACCAAAATCAATATATTCTGCTGATACCTTATCTTCCATTTTAAAAGTGTTCTGCATTAAGTATTAACATACTTTTAACATCTCTTCTCTGCTGTAGTTTTTCATATTATCTTCTACAACCTGTCCTATATTTCTTTATCCAGAGTCACCGGTTACAAAGTAGTATATAAAGGACAACATAGTTAGTCCTTTCAAATTTTTCCGGGCTCCATTTATCACAAAAAAGCTCCTTTTCCCACTTTTTTAGTTTAAATAATAGTGAAGCATAAACTAATCCTAAATAAATGAATACTAAATAACTATTGTGCAGTCACTTAACACCAAAATTGTTTTGTATTTTCAAGATTATTCCTCAGGAGGTCAGGAAAATTACAAAAATTGAACTTTTGTCACTTATAGTTCCACATCAAAAACAGTAAGTATTTTTGAATGTGTTATTTCCCATAAAAATATCTACATAAAAAGTAAATGTATGATCAAAAGTAAATTATGATCAAAAGTAATTATTATAAAAATAATTACATTGGTTAAAAAATAAACTGTCAGTTCTACTTTCTCTCCAACTCTGCCATAATACTTACAAATCTTAAATAATTGAGAATTATATCTGTTAAACTTTATAATTTTCAATGATCAAGCTGTGCTGAATGCAAGTCCTGAAATAATTCAAAACTGCATAGGAAATTTATATGGCCATACTTAACATTTCAAAAGTAAATTCTAACATTTACATTAATTCTAACATTTATTTTAATACATCCATTGATAAAAATATGTTTAAAGATCTGTCCACAGTGAATTGATTTAGTATGTATTATGAAACCTAAACGCAAAGGGGAACGTACCACAAAGTCTAAAGTCACAAAATTCTAAATTAACTCTAAACATATTGTCACCTAAATATATTTGTCCAAAACACTGCTTTATATGAACATCTCTATGCACTTTGTAGGTATATTACAGCATTTACAAAAGTTTTATATTCTTACTACTGAGGATGATGTGTCTTATGATTTATTATTGTATTTTATTATTATGATCATGATTTATCACTTGTTTGTACGTACACTGAGAGCTTATGCACCTGAGACAAATTCCTTGTGTGTCCAATCACACTTGGCCAATAAAGAATTGTATTCTATTCTATAAATGAAAGGGCTGCTGCAGACAACAAGAAAGGGCCATTTCATAGGTTTTTGTGGAGAGTCCAGTTGTGTTTGGTACTGCCTTTCAACTGACAATCAGCAACAGTCATTCTATTAGGCTACTTCAGAGGGAAAGATGGAAAGTAAAGCTACTTCCATCTGTTCTACCAAATGAGACCATCTTATCAGACACCACCTGTCCCTGAAATGTTTCTGTTCAAGCCTGTCATGAAAACGTTGTAATAAGTACCCAAGTTTCCTCTTTTTCTTTTCATTGTTTGTTCTTGCTTATATGCAAACTATCTTGGACATTTTGTGGCAGAAATGTTGCAAGAGTGAACAAAAGTTATGCCAAGCCTATGTTATTATCTTACTGGTTTTTTTTTCATCCTGTATATATGGATCTACAATGCATGTCTGGCACCAAAAAACATGGGGAAAGAAAATAATTTAGAAACTGCAGAAAAACATGAATTACAGTTAATAACAATATATGTTCATATTTTATTTTTCAGCAGTATCCATCCTTATTGCCTGGTTAGTGTAATAATTCTGAAAAAAACATTTTGTGTTTTCCACATGCTTTGGCACTTGGAAAAGTATATACAAACATATTAAATAAAATAATAAAAGTTCTTTCATCATGCTGGAACAACACATTAACTTCTCAAAGTATAACAGAGATTATAGTCAACGTATGTGGTTATTATCATATTAATATTGATATAACTGTTATCAAATTCAATGTCTTCAATATAATTATATCCTTCTGTACAGTGTCTATGTACATGTATGCTTATGTGTGGGCGTGTATGGAGTGGGTGGTATATTAAAAAGAATATAAATGAAAACACATGCATATAAGTTTTAATGACAACTATCCTGCAATTTCATCAAGCAAGAAATGTTCCCAAAGATTACAAAAGAGTTCAGGGATACTGTCTAAGAAACTGTTAGGTTTGTGATCCTAAAACACACTACATTACATCATGCTACACTGTATTACACACTAGATCTACAGAATTTAGTGATATTGAATAAACTTATTTAAAAGTGCACTGATAATTCTCTAGCTACTCTGAGTATTTTTAAATGAAATATGCATGAGAAATCAATCTGCTTTATGTCTTTTGGTTATAAAATAATAGTTTTCTTTCAGATATTTTAATATAAGGATCTTAGAAAAACCACTGTATGTTCTCTAACTTCAAATAGCTTTTTGTAAAAATCCTATAATATCATAAAGACCTTTTTTGAATCCTATCAAATATATATAGTACGTTTTAATGCTTGGAGGTCATACAATAACTATTCTCATGTGACTTCAACTCCTGTGCTCTTAACTATTATGCACTAAGAAGGAAATAAATTACCACCCTTGTCATCATGCCAATATTATCTAGCTACCAATTGTTTGACATTTCAGTTTTCTAAAAGCCTGTTTCATTACTGTATGGATGGTGAGAAAAAACAAACTTAGGTCCTTTGTTTTCTATCACAGCCAAATCAATAGTAGTTTAGAATATATATAACTTCCACCTTCATTATTTTCACATAATATACATACCATAGTGATTTCATTATTTTCCCTCCACAAACACATCACAACTCAAACAGTATTTTCGATCATCTTTCTATATTAGGCCTTAAAATGTCATGTTTACATAAGCTGACAGGACCAAGACCAGTTAAAACTTCTTACTCCTTGAAATCAGAGTTTTCCAATATAAAATTATGGTTACTGATTTATTAAAAACTACAAAATAGATGCATACCTAAAGTCTTTATCAACAGCAATACCAATTAATATAAATCATTAGCATAAATATAAGTCACACAAAAACATGAACAACTTGTGGAGATATAAGCAATGGTTAAGAGTATATGGTTAAACTTACCCCATTCTAGAAACTCCAGAATATTCTTCTCTCTTCTCAAGGGTGAATTATTACATTCATCATAAAGGCAGATGAGTATATCCAACAAGGTTTCCACACTAAAGCATTGCCCACTGGTCTGAGTTGGCCCATCCAAAATAAACTGTTCCAACTGTCTCAAGCGCACCTCTCCAGACATGGCTGCTTCAGTTTTTAATAGACTTTCCTTCTTTATTATTCTGTGCTATCTTTGACAAATCTAGCACATTAGAATATGTTACAGTTTATAAAAAGATTTTTGAAAAGTCAGTGCTTTAAAGATGGTGCTGAAGGTATAATCCATCTCAGAACTACCATTCTGAGAACTGTAACTTGGTCAGTCTTTCCAAACATACATCTTCAATATATACAGAAGTATTACAGAAAAATAATTACCCTAAAATCTCCTTTAACAACATTTAAAAGAGAAAATATATACTTTGTACATTTAAATAATAATAATTAAAATTTAATCCCAAGACTGAATCCACTCTTCTGTCATCCATATAGATTTTCAAAGGTCTTTTCCTTCATTCGAAATTCAGATCATGAAACCCAATCCCGAAATGAATCCTTCTGCATCATTAAAGTGTAAAGTCCCCATTCCATTTGCATCAACAATTCACTTTCAAGGAAAGAGCAGCAGGAAGAAAGCTATTTGAAGGTGGGAGGGCAAAAAATAAAAAGCACAGGATTCTGAAGATATAGTGCTGGAGAATATCCACCATCTCCACCACCTTCTTCTCCACCTTCTCCACCACCTCCACCTCCACCTCCACCACCTCTTAGAAAATGCATTAGTGGCAACTCTTCAGAAAGTGGGGAGTGGGAAGAAGAGAGGAAGAGGAAGAAAAGTCCTCAGAAACAGAATCCTTCCTTAGGGCAATCTGTGCCACTCTTCCATTAAGGTTCTTCACCATTCCAAAAAATAACTAGTCCGAATTTCCTTAACCTCCCTCCCCAATATACTGGGGAGGGGAGCATGTAGAGGGGGAAAGTCACACCTCTTTTAAATATCGGAGGGAAAGTAATAATTGTCCTCTTTTAAATACAGTATCAGCACATCCAGTCAAGGGAAGAAGGGAAGGTTGGGCTGGCAATAATCCTAGCAAATCCTTTCCATATCGCTGCACGTCCTCTAGGTCCTTGTTTCTCTTGACAGGGCGACGAGATGTTGCCTTTTTCAATCCACACACATCTCCCACTCTGCTTGCGCTCTTCCTCCAAAAGATGCTCTGCTGCTGTTTTCCAGTGCAAGAGATGAAAAGATGCTGCCCGTCTTTCGGTCCACCATGCTTAGGGCATCTTCTTCGAGTCGCGAACAGTGATAGCCTGTACTCCCCCCCGACGCCTTCCTCCGTTTCCTCTTCCTCGTCGCGGTTGTTTTCCTCTTCTTCTTTCACCGTCCGCTCTCCTTGACTCCACACAGCCTCATGCATAAGCTCCGGCTGCTACCACTGAAGTCACCGGATCCAACATGGCGGCCTCTTCACCCTCCCTCCTAAAGCTCTGGAGCGAGCGAAGCTGCAGAGAGAGAGGCAAAGGAGGCTGCAAGCTGTTGGGAATGAGGGAGGGAGCGGAGAGCGCTGGAGAGATGCTTATACGGCAGCACGGAATGCAGGGATACAGGCGGACCTGAGGGGGAGGGAACAGCAGCCGCACGGAAACGCCCTGCGGGCTACTGCAGGACCAGGTTGCTAAGCTAAGTTTGGGGCTCCTCTGGCTGCGTCAAAGGGCTCGCGCCCAACCCGCAAGAAACATACCTGTGCTCTGCAACCCCCATCTCGCCCTTGGGACTTTTAAAACTCTGTAGCTACTTTGCATTTGATTCAGCCGACCGCTTAAAAGCGCTTCTCCCACAATTTCTTAACAATCGCGGTTTGTTCCCTCCCCGCCCCGTCTTTTCTGCGTTTTTAAAGGGAAAGTATTTGACGACGGAAAACTGGAAAGAACGCCCATTCCCCTCCCCAAAAAACTGTAAAGCTGCCTGTGATACCTATTGATTGATTGATTGATTGATTGATTGATTGACACTTAGATAGGTAATAACAGAAAAGGAACATCTGATGTTATCAATCTTTGGCATCTCATTTTAAGGGCA
This sequence comes from Boaedon fuliginosus, assembly GCA_027560395.1. NCBI lineage: Eukaryota > Metazoa > Chordata > Lepidosauria > Squamata > Lamprophiidae > Boaedon > Boaedon fuliginosus. Next base: position 10,643 of record JANHGC010007638.1, read on the forward strand.
TGGCTGTTGAAAATGTAGGATTGGCTCAGTTGGTGACTAACCCTACCTCCTAGTTTTAACATTCCCAGGCTACCTACTTACTGAACCTTTTGCTGAGTTCTCTCCAGCATTCTTAATTTTTCTACTTTCCACTTAAGTTATCTTTTTCAAATCAATGTGCTTAGATAGGAGTGAAGGATGGGATTAAGGGGTCCAAGTCATGAAACTTGGTAATTTTGGATTAATGATTCCTAATTTAGGATCACTACTTCCTCATTACCTTCAGCATCACACAAGTTTTCATTGACAATAAAAATAGTGGCAATACACTTCACATACAGATACAGGTGCGATATCAACCTAACAAATAACTACGAATTGTGGCTGAATAATTTTTCCTTCTCTTTTTGGCTTCTCTCAGTAGTCTGTTCCCGAACTGTCTTACAAACAAATTTTGTGACAGATACATGTTATTCTATAATGCAAAAATTTGATCATATATGTAAAGAGTGTTATATACATTATTTCAATTTTCAAAAAAAGATTGTTGGTTATATAGTGTTATGTAGGTTATATAGTCTATCATGCAGAATTCTGTACTCAAAACATAGCAACTGTACAGATTGATTTGCCTCTCAATCTGTACAATAAATTATTTAGTCAGTTATGTGTCCATCCTATAGTTATTACTACTGTAGCTAACTCAGACTGAAACAAATGTTTTATAGTCAAAAGTACCTAGGAATGAAAGAAAGACTTGTGATATGAAATAACCAACTATCCTTGGTAAGTGAAATAAAAGATCTATGTCATTTAAATCAGTATTCAATAATTTTCTCTTAATCGCTTTCTTTTAACAAGTTTTTTCCTCCAGCAAAATACAACCACAGCAATGTAATCAAGACTATTTAGACTATGACCTCTGGGACTTTGTGGCTAAAAACATCTTTTTAAAATATGGCTACTGGTCTGTCTCCTCTTCTTCAAGAGCCAATCAGTCATTAGACATCTTTCCCAGAGATTACATTTGGGAACTATTCTCCCACTTTTTCTTCTTACTGCAGATCACTGATCCTTCTCCATTCTCAAACATTAGCAATTTTTGTGGTTGTTCTGGGTATCATGGAAATGGTATGAAAATGGGAAGTATCAAAAAAAATCAGGAGCTATGTACTGTATCCCTATATGGTGGTTATTCATATGTATTCCATAATATCCTTCCATTTTTCAACATGCTAACAAAATAACAAGTTAACCTATATGAATAGAATGCCATGGAAGATTAATTTTTATTTTATTTTTTTATTTTAATAGAATTTATAGGCTGCCCTATCCCTAGGGACTCAGGGCGGCTTACAACAATAAAAGACAATATAAAATAATTCACAATAATTAAAACAGATTTAAAACCCTTTAAAAAAAACCCTTAAAAAACCATCTTCCGGTATTAGCTTAGTCCAGCCTGCTGAAAGAGCCATGTTTTAAGGGCTCGGTGGGAGGTTAACAGGTCGGGAATGATTCAGATCCCCGGGGAAAGTTCATTCCAGAGACCTGGGGTGCCCACAGAGAAGGCCCTCCTCCATGGGACTGCCAGTCAATATTGGCCAATGGTACCTGGAGGAGCCTGACTGTGGGCCCTCAACCAGGTGATGAGCAGCTATTAATTCTATCTCCAATTGAGTTTAATTTTAGATTAGGACTATAGTTTAAAGCTGTTTTTCCTTGTTTTTAATGCTATCTATATTGTTACGATGAAGCAATCAACTTGAAATGGGAACTGATTTGGAGATTTAATGAAAAGATTGTTTAAAAGATGAATTCTATATTTTAAATGGAGAAATTGCAAAGACAATCTAAATGTCTCTTCTCAGGAAACAATTCTGTAGTGTTGCAAAAGAAGTTTGTAAACACTGAAGTTTGTGAACCCTTGCTTTGTCTTGCCTTCCAACTTCTGAATTTATTCACAAGCTATCAATTCAATGGGTAAAAAAAGTGGTCTCAGAGTTTGTTTCATATATGATCAGATAGATTCACACAATGTAAACCAAAATCATTGGATAAGGAAGTATGCTGGCATCAGGGATGGGTTTCTAAACGATTCACATAATAACAGGGTTGCACTGAACTGGAAAGAATACCATTATTCACTTCGTTCACCTGCCCCGTTGCAGAAGCGCCGGCTGAGCAAGTACGCTCTGACATGACATGTTGGAATCCACGATTTCGCAGCCAGTTAAAACTGGCTGCCAGGCCATGTGCCACTGAATCCACCCCCTCATTGTCTCACAGGCAGTGTGTTTTAACTGGCTGCGAGACCGCAGAGTCCAACGTGCTGCATCAGAGCGTACTTGCTCAGCCAGTGCTTCTGCAACAGGACAGGTGAACGACGTGAATAATGACATTCTTTCCAGTTCAGTGCAACCCTGTTATTATGCGAATCGGTTAGGAATCCATACCTGGCTAGCATGCTTTTCTTCCATGTTTGGGTGGACGAAAAGTATGGGGATTTTTGTTCCCTTTGTTTTTCCATGACAAACCATAAATTGGACAGAGTCCAGGTAGAATTGCTTTTCTTTGTCAGATGAACATTCATTTTGGAAGATTTGAACATTGATGAATCGGCTTTAACAATATTTTTCAAGGGTTCTGAAACAGAAATTGTGGCCATGGAGAAGTGTAGAGATTTGATTTTCTTTTAATGCCCTATTCTATATTTTGTAGAAGAATAATCCACTCAGTAGGGCTACTACCTAATTCCACTTGAAATATTTACCTGTTTGGATTAAATTGTATTTCAATCAATTTATCAATTATAATTTCAGGCATTTGCATATTAGATAAATATGTTGGAAAACAATGCAAAGTTATTAATAAAAATAATCCTCTTATATATTGAAGAGGTTTTAAACAAGGCAGTTTTAGTAGACAACCATTTGGAAAAGAATTCCAGAAGTATTGAAATAAAACTGGTATTGAAAATATGTAGTGGTCCAGGCCTTATTGGATTCATATCTACTATATCCATGTTCAGTGGAATCTCAACATATCTCAACAGATTGTCATGCCAATAGTTTGCTTTTCTGGTCCCTCTTAGTAGGCAGACTCCAATCACTAGCACATGGGTGTGAAGGCAGGAATCTTTCCTTTTCTCAGTCCTTAAAACTAATGGCAGCTGCTCTTCATCCAAGAGTCCATACACTTCTTCTCTGGGAATCTATTATGAAGCACCAGAGAAAAGGGGCCCTTCTTGCAAGCAAGCCCTTTATGTTGATTTGTTCATCTCTATATTACTTCTGTTTTTCTTTTAAGTTCTGTGATATGCCTTGGTATTATTCTCCTGCAAACATTTCCTGTGACAGATTGAAAATTTTCTTCCCGATAGGCTGGAAGGTTAATAGGAATGCCTCTAGCTCCTTCCCTTCTCTTTCAGGAGGGCAATCAGCATGCAGCATGTGTAGTTGTCAACATCTTCAGTGAGGAAAACGAACATGTCTCATCTCTGGAAAGACATGAGAGTAGTGCTCTCTGTTTCATGTTCCTCCAATGAACAAAAGAAGAAGAAAAACCTTTCCCACCAGATTCCTACTTGCTCTCCCTCTTTACACACTCAGTGACCTTTTCTGAACCCCGTCATTTACAGATAATTTGGTAAATCATAGTTAAACAAACCATTGCTTGCTGAGACATATAAATCTAATCCCTATATCTGAGCCTCAGTTCCTTAATCCATAAAGACTTAACATTTGCTACAATCTTGCTATGTGTTAGAAATTGCTAAAAATAAAAAAGCAGTAAGTTTGAAAAATGTCCCATATAAATTAATTTCAAAAACTACAAAAGGACAAAAAAGAGCAAATATTGAATTTTTCTTCTTCTCATGATTAAACTGCTAGAGAAAACTACTTGCTGACAGAAAAGAAAATCATAGTAAAATAGGTGTTCAGAAAAGTCAGATCTAGTACTTTATACCAGTGGTTCCCAAACCCTGGGCTGTGGCCTACTACCAGACTGTGGAGTATTAGGAATGGGGCCATGCAAGTGACTGGCTGGAGCATGTGCATGCACAACTCAACTTGCATGAGCAGTGGGCCGGTGGGCACTTGCAGGCATGCGTACTGGCTTGCTGCTCACACAAGGGATGTATGTGCATGTGCGCATGTGTGTGTGCTGGCCCACTGCTCATGCAGCCCAGTTCCTCTTTCCCTCCCCAACCAGGCCACCAAGCCGCAAAGGATTGCTGCTTTATACAGTTCCCCTTTAAAATACTATGTTTTTTTAAATAACTCTTATATTTTATTTAGTAGTATTCACATTCATCATTCAATTTATAGATAATATAAAGATAATTTCTAGATCAGAAAATGAAACTGGCTTGAATCTCTATTAAGAATAGCATACTTGTATATAAGATACTTAGTCACAGCTGCACCCCTAATGTAGTTATCTGTCAATCTATCCATTATATGTGTATCTGATATATGTAAATGAATATGTACTCACAGCTATTTGTGGATATATACAGAAGTAATATGGCAATATATGCATACTTAGGCATGATATAAGCACATTTTAATGCAGAGATTTAAATATAGTTAAAGTGATAGGTAGAAAAAAATGTGTGCCATCTGCTTTCAGTAAAAATAGCCTATTTTATATCTGTGATGATTAAACTGGAGGACCTCTGGATTCTTTGATTCCATTCCTGCTTCTGCCTGGGAACTAGTTTCCTCTTTGGGAATGCAACTTTCTTTCTCTGATTGCGTTTAATTATGGAAAAGTTAAAAAGGGAGGGCTGAACATGAAAACCATACTGCAGATAATCTATCAGACAATGCTTTTGCAATGAATATAATGCCTTTAAGTATTTTTTATTGCTCTTACTGTAATAAAGGAATAACGTCCTCCTATAAGCATAAGCCAGCACTCTGTCTGTATGTCTGCCCTCTTAACATATGTTAATATTTTCATATCAGTGCAAGTGGTGGAATTGTCATAGGTCTCTTACCATCTCTCTTACCAAACAAATGCAAGGTAAAAACTTAATTCTGCCCACATAACGCCTGATTGATGTATTTGTCAGAAATGACAAGATAAGAAGTGCAAATGACTCCTAATTCATTTTTTCAAATGCAATAGGGGCATAACATCTAAAGTGGAAGAGAAAGATGTGTTCTTCATAATGGAAGAGTATTTATCTCTTCATTTTAAATATGATTTGAAGCATGAGGAAATGGGATGGCTTGGAAAGTTAGGAGAACATTAGTGGGGTTCGTTTTTCAGTAAGCCCTGTTTCATCAGAAAATTTACCTTGATTTGGTTTGCTATAAGATGGGATAGACTAGACTAGAGGGTGCCTCTAACAAGCTTTCAAAATTATCTTATTCTGCCTTACAACAAGAAAGAAAATTCTTAAAACTTCAGCTGCTTCTCTTTCTTAACTTTGCCTATTCTGAAGGACTGACAAACTCTTGGCAGGACCACACTCCTTCCAGAGTCTAGAAACAGACCGCTATGGCTATTTTGGCTTGAGCTGCATCTGGCTTCTACAGAGATATCTGCCTGCATAATGCCAGATTGGATTTCCAAAATGCCTTTTCCTTTGGATTGCCTTTCTAAAATGCTTGTCAAGCTTTATGTACGGTCTTTATAAACATAGATTCAGCGCTGTTTTTAAAAGTGATAGACCTGTTTCCAAACATACTGTAGGTATAAAGCTGTTTTAGACACTATGCAATAGTCCTGGGCTGCACATAATTTAATTTAATTTAAACCTAAACCATGTCCTACAAGCCACAAGTTGCCAGTTTTATCATCTTCGGGTTCCTTACATTCTTTTGCTACTTTGGTTGACAATGTTTTTACTTAGTTGTATTTTTACTATTGTTATTACTCAGAGAAGGCACTATTTTAACTACTCTGTCCTAATTTTTGTACAGCTAAGTGCCACAATAATACCTACTGTTGTTATGAATTGGTCAGTCATAATGGCATGTTCTCGCTGGCTGGCTACTTTCAGAAGCTACTGAGCATGAAATTAGAACTGGACTACTTGGTCACTAGTTGTCAGTGTTACTATCCCCTTGCAGTACAAGAAACATTGTTATGGTCCTGCTTGATACGGTTCCTCTTCTTCTATACATGCTATTTGTCAGCAGGGTTATTTTTTTAAGATGGATTTAGTGCTTATTCAGAAAAATGATAGACCTATAACTTGATGGACAAGTCACAGGGGCAACTTTCTGCATGTTCCTTTGGTTTCATGATTCTCTTTGCCTTTAATCTGTTAGGCAACTGTTAACTGTTTTTAGTCATCCATCCCACCATCCATATTAGGAAGAATGGTGGAAATTTTCCTGCAAGAGATAGAAGAAAATATAAAACGAGGGAAAATAGTCAATCCTTTTCCTTAATTTGTTTTGTAGTAGGCATACTCAGTGGTGGGATTCAACCAGTCCGCCCTGGTACGGCTGTACCAGTAGCGGAAATTTCGGCTGGCCCCGCCCCCTCCCCACTTGGCCACGCCTTATTGCCCTTGCACCCCTTTGGTGGGTGACGGA
>JANHGC010007638.1:30211-48558 GCA_027560395.1 Boaedon fuliginosus
TCTCCCTTTATCTTTTTACAATAAACATTTATTCTGGAACATGCTGATCCAAAGATCCTGACATCAACTACAAGCATTGACAGAAGCCAGATTTACTTAACAACTTAGCAACTACAGCAATTCATTTAATAAGTGTGGCAAGAACAGTTAGTAAAACGGGGCAAGACTCACTTATCAAATGTCTCACCTAGCAGCATAAAATTTGGGCTCCGTGGTGGTCATACGTCAAGAGCTACCTGCAGTTGCAAAGTCGAGGACTAAATGCACTTGGAAAAGCCAAGCATATTTGGTTCATTTTAAGAATTATAATGAAATGAAAAAAAAATAATAGAACTACACAGCTCTTCTGTTACGTTGCTTGGTCACCCTTCTATATTTGTTTATTTATTTATTTATTTGAATGTATACTCCGCCTCATTTCCCCAGTCCGGGGAACTCGAGGCAGCTTACAACAATTAAAATCACAATATTTAACAGTAAAAAGTAACAACCTACAATCACACTCATCCAAGGAGGGGCGCATTAATTCCAGGCCTTCCCCCAGAGCCAGGGCTTTGTGGCTTTACGGAAGGCCAATAAGGTGGGGATGGTCCTGATCTCTACAGGGAGCTGGTTCCAGCTCTATTTATATTATAGGGAGAGGACAGAGGAGCATTTTGAATTCCTCATGAGTATTTTAAAGCATGTTTATCCCTATCCTGATATTTTATTTATTTATTTATTTATTTATTTGTTTGTTTGTTTGTTTGTTTGTTTGTTTAAATTTATACCCCGCCTCTCTTCCCCAGTGAAGGACAACTCAAGGTTCCTTATTCAAGAGCATCCATTTATTTCATTATTGATTAATAAGGTTGATGTGACTGCCCAACAGTGTGATTCTGGATGGTGTATACCATAAAAAAATAAATAAACTACCACCTCCACCACCATAGAAATGTGAACATATACATACACTATATAAATATAAAATGATAACTAAGCAACGTAATGGAAGAACCAAAAGGCGACTCACTCCATTGGCCCCTAATGCTTGGGGGAAAGGCCAGGTCTTCACACTTTTCCTAAACTCACCGAGCAGAGTTCAGTGAAAACAGACGTTTAGCTTCATAGGAGCCATGGTGGCGCACTGGTTAGAATGTGGTATTGCGGGCTAATTCTGCCGACTGCAGGCTGCCAGCAGTTCAGCAGTTCAATTCTCACCGGCTCAAGGTTGACTCAATCTTCCATCCTTCCGAGGCCGCTAAAATGAGGACCCAGATCGTTGAGAGCAATATGCTGACTGTGTAAAGTGCTTAGAGAGAGCTAGTAAAGCACTATGAAGCAATATATAAGTCTATGTATTGTTAAACACTTGGAGGCAAAGCCACGATAAAGCGGAGAGTGGGTGGCAGAAGTACTCTTCCACTCACCTCTGCTTCAACATTAGCAGACCTTCACTGGCAAGAATCACCCAAAGAATAATTGCAAGTACAGACCCCTGCTTCATGTATATGACATCTCTCTGCAGTTGTTTGTGTGGCCTTTCAAAGAAGCGTATTACAACCCTACAACTCTTTGTATTCTCCCCTTTTCATTCGGGAGCTATTGGCACCATCAAAGCTAACACCAGTCAGAGCACAGAACAACTCAAAAGAAGTAGTGCACGACTGGAAGATGTGGAGAGACCTGGACCATAGAATCATCAAGGGTTGGAAATGACTGAATGGATAACATCATCATCATCATCATCGTCATCATCATCATCATCATCACAGTAAGTTTACAGTAACAGGATCTTGCAAGTCCCCCTCCTGCCTTTATGTTCTAGAGCAGTGTTTCTCAAACTTTGTTGGTTCACCGCCCCCTTTCAGAAAAAATTGAGTGCTTAATGCCCCCTGCCAAGACCCACCCCCAGGGCAGGGGGGTGAGCTGCCCATGCCCTGCCCCTGGAATGCTCCACCCCTTGCCTAGGGCACTCCTGGGGGTTGGGCCAGCCCCGAGTAATGGTGAGGACATAGAGGACAGAAATATATGTTGCGCCAGCACCGCTCTGACCCACGCATCAACAACCATGCGGGAAGCTCTCAGTGAGAATCCCCTCCCCTCCCTTGGCTCATTGCGCAGGCACAGCATGGGACCAGCTGAATCCTCTGCTGCCCACCAATTGGTTCCTAACACCCCCTAATTCCATGTGGCCCTTCCAACGCCCCCTTAAACTGCTCCAATGCCCACTAGGGGGCAGTACCGCCCACTTTGAGAACCACTGTCCTAGAGAATTAGGAGGGGTCAATTCTGAGATACTTTCTCATTCTTCTTTGGACTCAAGACAGCTCTTTTCAGGTCATTGCCTAGGCTGCAGCCCTTCCTCCTGTGTCTCAAGGTTATTCTCACAGTCCATTACAGATATAAAATAAAAACAGCACTGCATTTGTCTCATTGCCTGCAAATTTCCCTGTAAATTTCCAAGTTTCAGAGGACCATGTCTTAACGGGTTTCCTGACTTTATCCTACTTACCTCCAAAATATCCTACAGGTGATCCAGTCACATTCCTGCTTCAGAAAGTCAATTCTGGCACAGAGAAGAAGCATTGCTGGTGGAAAGGATAAGCTACAGAATATATCCCCACTGCCTTCCATGCTGACAACTGACAAATATCTGAAAAATATGAATGACACCGTTGAGGGTGGGATTAGCAAAGGAACAGCGAATTAACAGTGCCCAGTTAGGTCCCACAGAGTCGGGTTACTACGGGTCCCGTTAGCCAAACAATGTCGGCTGGTGGGCCCCCGTGCTAAAGTCTTCTCTGTGGCAGCGCCGACCCTCTGGAATCAGCTCCCTATGGAGATCAGGACCTTCTCCACCTTGTTGGCCTTCTGTAAAGCCACAAAGATCTGGTTCTGTCGGTCGGCCTGTAATTGATGTGCCCCCTCCTGGATGTATTGAATGTTGATTTAAATATTTTATATTGTACAATATTATATCTTAAATTGTTTCCCCCTGACTAGGGAAGAGAGGTGGGGTATAAATCTAATAAAACAAATAAATAATAAATAAATCTAGATCCAACCCATCATGACCGAGGAAGAAAGACGGGATATAAATTTAAATAATAAAAATAAATAAAATATTAGTTTATTGTGCTGGTAATTTAAGAATATATAAACTTAAGACAAACTTTTCTAGATCATATCCAAACTCATATTCAACTGAGCCTAAATTATGCCCACCTTGAGTTCCCCCTGGCCGGGGAAGAGAGGCGGGGTATAAATCTAATAAAATAAATAAATATATGATGAATTGCTAAGGGAACTAGGTATGTTTAGCCTAACTAAGAGAAGGCTTAGGAGAGGCATGATGGCAATCTTCCAATAACTGAAGAGCTATCACAGGGAAGGAGGGCATTGGCTTATTCACCTTAGCACCTAAGGGCAGGGCAAGAAGAAGCAATAAGTGGAAGCTCATCAGAAGGAGATCTAACCTGAAAATATGGAGGAATTTCCTGACTGTGAGAATGATTAATCAATGGAACAACTTGCCCTCCCGAGTTGTGGGTTTCCCATTGCTAGAGATTTTTCAAGAAAAGATTGGATAGCCATTTATCTGGGATGGTATAAGCCGGACTCCTGCCTTGGGCAGAAAGTTAAATTGGAAGACCTTCAAGGTCCCTTCGAGCCCTATGATTCTGTGATAACCCATGCGATTCATTTTATTATTTATTTGTTTCCCGTCTGTATTATTTTTTACAAATAACTCAAGGCAGTGAGCATATCCAACAATCCTTCCTCCTCTTATTTTCTCCACAACAACAGCCCTGTGAGGTGAATTGGGCTGAGTGTGAGTAAGAGAGAGGGTAACTACTTTCTCTCTTACTGAGAGTGAGTAAGAGGGATACTATTGAATGTATTAGAACCACAAAGAAACATGATTCATATGATGTCGATGAAGATTCGCCGCCTCGAGTTCCCCCTTTGGGGTGAAGAGAGGCGGGGTATAAATTTAATAACTAAATAAGATTCTCATTCATCCAGTATTCATATGATGTTTATGTGAAGAGACCTTCAAGACGATATCGAAAACTATAGTTTGTGGGAGATTTGTTGAATGTAGTGTTGCACTTGAATATCTGAAAGAGATAAACACTACCTCAGATGAATTTAGAAGAGGGCATGAGAAAATACTTGTCTATCTCCCATGCAACAGAAGTCCTAGTTTTAGAAATTACTGGGAGAAATTTAGGGGGTCTAAGAAGTAGCTGAGGTAAATCATGCAACAATAGTCATACCAACCAGAGGTTATAATTTAGTCCTGCTGTTCAGTAATTACAAGCTGCATACCTAAAGAACCCGGAATATATCTAGAATAAATGGATACATTCCAAACATAGTCATGTTTCAATTCTTTTGAAAGCATTTGAAAGAAAAGGAAAGATCCCCACAGCAAATGATCATGCTATAAGCAATGGGGAGAGGCAAAACGTGGTATGCTTACTGCTGCTTATGTATTCAGTTTTACATGTGAGCAAGCTATAATTAAAAGATTTTATGCCAATTGCAGGAATATTTTTTTACAAATTATGAGCACACTTTGCTGAAGGAGTGCACTTTGCAGTGGAGCTATTCATCCAGGACTGAGAGCAAAGCAAAGGAGACCAGTTCCTTAAAATATACCAACTTTATATTTGTACCACTTTATAAGGTATTGTAAGACCACACTTGGAATACTGCATCCAGTTTTGGTCACCATGATGTAAAAAAGATGTTGAAACTCTAGAAAGAGTACAGAGAAGAGTGGCAAAAATGATTAGAGGATTGGAGGCTAAAACATATAAAAAATGTTTGCTGGAATTGGGTATGTCTAATTTAATGAAAAGAAGGACTAGGAGTGACATGATAGCAGTCATCTGATATCTCAGGGGTTGCCACAAAGAAGAGGGAGTCAAGCTATTCTCAAAAGCACCTGAGGGCAGGACAAGAAGTAATGGATGGAAACTAATCAAGGAAAGAAGCAACCTAGAAATAAGGAGAAATTTCCTGACAGTTAGAACAATTGGAACAACTTGCCACCAGAAGTTGTGGATATTCTAACAATGGAAGTTTTTCGGAAGAGATTGAACAATCATTTGTCTGAAAGGGTATAGGGTTTTCTTCTTGAGCAGGGGTTTGGACTAGAAGACTTCCAAGGTCTCTTATTCTGTAGCCCCCATAAGGCCAGCAAGTTAACGCAGTTCAGAAAACATTGCACCCCTGCTCAAAACAAGAGACTCGATAAGAAAGAGACAAAGCAAATGCTAAAATTAAGGATCTTGCTCGATCTCCAGCTTTTCTCCATCATTAAGAAACTGCAAGTGGCCTGTGGACACTCTGATAAGAAAGCAGGCATGTTGATCACAAAACTCTCCCTGCCACTCCTCACCTTGGCATTTTACCTAAACAATGAATTTTCTTTTTCCTTTGTGTTGGCTGCCCTTATTCCTCATAGCATAGTTCACACACCCATCTATCACACGTTGGCAAACTAATAATAATAATAAAAAAAATCTATTCCAAATAACTCCACTTAACAATCTGGGTTTTACCCAAATGGAAATGCATAAAATGTTAAATGTTACCTCCAAGAGCAGATATAATATGGCTTTATGGGATGCAAGGGAGCAGCAGCAGAATGTTTTTGCCATCATACTGTGCTAATGGGCTTCAAACATCTGGGTAGATCTGTGGGAAACGGAATATTAGAGTAGAGAAAAATTCTCACTTCCTGAGGTCCAGCAGAGTTATGCTTATGCAGCCTTTTCCAGCCTGGATGGAGTTGTGAATCTATAGATTTGTGAATTGTGATTGTCAGAATTAACAAGCAATTGAAACGCTACCTGTAGATTTCTGGGAATTGAAGTCCTGATACTTTGAAGAAAAACTGGATTGGAAATATGCTTCATTACATATTTTACATATGTAATGAAGCATATTACATATATGCTTCATTACATCCTATTACACTGGAAAGGGAATTATAAAGAAGACGGAGGGTTGATTAACTGAATAAAAGAACAGTAGAGAAAACCAGATTAGTTCCTACATAACCTGTCCTACATTTGGCTCGTCAGGATGTTAAAATACTGGTAAAGAATGGGAAAAGATCAAGGGAAATTTAAAGAGTGAGGAGAATGGAAAATTAGAGCAACTTGGTTCTCCAAGTAAAAACAATTAATTGAAAATTTAAGGCCATTTAACCAATTGATTACTTACCTACCACTAGGTGGCAGGCCAAAACTAGTCAATCCATGGCCAGTTTGATCATAAACACCACCAAATGACAAAAACATCAAATCAAACTGTTGTTAATAGATGGAATAAAATCTGGAGAAAGCCTTCGGTAATGGCATTTCTGTGATATGTGTACGATTGCTATCCTAGCAGATTTCTGAGTGGGGAAGCGAGGAGGGAGAGGAACGGTAGTGGCAGTTGTGGTAAAAGAAAGAATAACTCCACCCAACCCAGGCATGCAGCCCCTGACAGACTATATCCAAAGGAATGCAACCATTGATGGGGAAAAAAATCCCTGCTATAAATATAGCATCTCTCTCTCTTTCTCCTCTTTGTATATGATTGCAGATTTAAGATTTTCCTTCTGTTCTGGCAGCCCAGTCATGTATTTGGACTGTGTGAGAACAAACTTTGGGGGATAAATTGTGTTTGTGTGTGTGAATGCATGTGTGTGCGATCTTTCCTGTTTTCTTTTCAATGGCATCTGAATAAAGCAAGCTACAGAAGGAACTTCTTCCTTGCCCTGAACCACCCTTTCCCTCTCCTTTATTACTCATACACTTATGTGGTTAGCAATGTGAAGAATGTGCCAACGGCTGTGGTAGCCTTCAATATTTACATAAGCTAAGAACAGCTTCCCTTGGCCTCTTTTGGTCATCTCCCTCCTCCATAATCAAATTCTGGACATTGTTCCCATATGAAATAGTCCTCTGGAGTCTGACACGACTGCTGACGCTGATATATCATCCCTTAGCTCGCCAGAAGATGGTGAATAATTGCTGCTATGCATCGGCTGAGGCAGTTTTATTTTAATACGAAACATGCTTTTAATTAACTTACGAGACTCAGTTATAGATGTTATTTGCTGGAGTCAGCCACAGTAATGCAAATGTTTCAAGTGAAGGACGCCATCAAGTGGTTGCTAAATGAACTGCAACCAAGATTCTGCACATGTATATCTACTGTATATCCTTTTCTCATGGATTTAAAAATGGATTGCATATAAAATGGATTTGAACAAACTAAGTGAATTGTGTACTTCTGACTCAACTGGCAATGAAAACCAGTTTTTTGAAACCAGAATTTTTGATGTGCCCATCAGAATTTTTGGGACTACAAAGTTCAGAATTCTCATCAGGAGTGTCCTTTGATGATTGGCCATTTCTGACATTGTGGTCCTATGTACCTGAAAGACACCTGGCTATAGAAGGTTGACATATATGCACATTTGTTTACTTTAAACTATATCATTTTTTAAAACATTTAATGTGTTTATTGTTTTATATATTGTTGATCTATGCCACTCAGAGTCACTTCTTGTTTGATGGATGGCCACATAAACAAACAAATAATTGGAATCATTATTCCCAATGTGTTCATTGGCTCAGTACTGCTTAAGGTTATTCTTATATGTATGGAATATCGCTGTAAATCTTGTGGCTGTTTTTTTTTAAATGCAAGTTGTGAACTCATTCTTACCTAGTCAAAGGTTTCCTGGATGCTCAGGGGTAGAATGAGATTATCCTTTTCAGTCCTTCCGGTAACTGAAGACTGGCTGCAGGCCTGATTAAAGAGAATTACAAAAGGAGTTGGCTGGGAGGTCTTGTGGCAACTAGCTTTTCAAACTCAGGGCAAGTTTCTGTTTTAAATAACTATTATAGTTGCTTTTGGTAGACAAGTACAACAAGGTGAGCTGTGTTTAAAAATTAAGGCAGCTACAACACTTTGTTTCTTAAAGCCATGAGACATGGATGTAAACCAGTTCAACTTGTTTTCTTCCACCATCTTTCCTCATTCACTCTTTCACTGCTTTATTGCATTTCCCCTAACTGAAAAACAAGGGAGTTAAATGTTTATCTTGCTTGTGCATTTGTTGTGAAACAGTGTGCCTTCTTAAGTTTTGTTATTGGAAGAAAACAATGCACTGATTCTGCAGATCAAGTTGACCTCACAAATATATGAGTTAGTTGACTACAGTTCAATACACAAACTAGAACCATTAAGGTATCAAATAAGATGATATTATTGATGGATCCAAATTTTTTTGCTGAAATCCAAATTTCTTTGAGAACTTTTGGGAAGAATACATTTCTTTTTACTTTTTTTATGTAAATGCAGAGTCTCAAAAACTGAAAACTTTTGTGGTAAGTTGCAGGGAACTCTAGAAGTCCTAGAGTGCAAAAGTAATGGAGGAACCTGAAAACCATTGCAACTCAGCCTCCCCTGTTTAAAAAATTTGCGGCTTCTAGGTAATGAGGTATTATTGCAGAGTAGACCACATATTTTCCATATGTGCAAGAGACAGGTAGGTTGGATTGAGGGAGAATGACTGATACATTCAATCGTCAGTAATGAGTTCCATGCTTAAGTGGCAATTTAAATCTATATTTGTCTGACCCAAAACCCAACACTTTACCCAATATACTGTATAATATTGGGTCCTAATCATGGCCACAGAGCACAGCTTCGCTCTAGAGACTCTTTTAAATTCACAGATAATGTGGAAAAAGTAGGGATGTGAGCAGTTATGTAATGTTTTTGAAGACATGTTTCACATCATGTGGAACTGTTGGCTCAACATATCTCTCCATTAAAGCAGCACAGAAGTATTTCATGTGATGCTAAAAAATAAGCTTTTGCTCTAGAAATCTCAATAACTTGGACCCCAATAAATGGACCCCTTAAAACAATGGTATTTATTTACAGCCGCCTCAAGTTCCCCCTGACCAGGGAAGTGAGGTAGGGTATAAATCAAATAAAACAAACAAACAAATAAATAAATATTTTCAGTAAGTCAATCAATCAATTTGATTTCAATCTTTCGCCATCGCTAAGTTTAGAACAATATAAAAGCAAGAATTTTAGCATGAAATCTTCCTATAACCTAATAAGTATTAATAACATAAGACTGCAAAATATATTGCAAAATAATTTGAGAATAAACTGTATGAACAGATTACAAGAATGAATGCAAAAGGTATTCCCCTGGCTAGTTCTAGCCCTAACATAATAGTAACTGGGTTAAAATTATATTTTGCTTAGGAATGCTTTAAATAATAAATCCAACTTTCTAGAATGTAAGGACAAAATAGGAATACTGTGAGCATAATCAATGTGTACTGGTATATCCTGCCACACAGAACTTGGCTACATTGTAGGTAATGGAAAAAGCATTGTTCAGATACAATAAATGAGCATATTGTGGTTCTTATGGCCTAGTATCCTTGGAAGTAGGGGTGAATAAATGTATTACAAATACTTGTATAACGTGGAAGAAAACACATTCAATACAGGTAGTCCTCGAGTTACGAATGGAATGGAGCTTGCCCATTCCATTCATACCCCGAGAATTTGTGGGAATGAATCTCATAGCTTGAACGAGATCACTCCCTGCAAATGCGCGGTTCATTAAGTGCACGTGAGGTATCTCAGGGTGGGGAAGGCCATGGGGGGGCCAAGAGATGGAACAGGCCCTCAAGGCCTCCCCGACCCATTAAAATACCGTATGCTTCCCACTCCCTGCCATGCTGGACTCACTTACCTTGCAAAGATCTGTCTCCTCTCTACTGTGATTTCTTTCCCTTTGAGAGAGAGGAGAGTCGATGGAAGCTCCTGGGTGCGAAAAGTGTTTGTAGCACCTGTTCCCTACTCCTTCCTCCCTCCCCCAACTCCTTTCCACCACCATTGGGACACTTTTCGCCCAGACGGAGACCTGACAGAGACTGGAAGCTTCATCTGCATGCAAATGGGGCCTTTGAAAATGGAGCAAATCCCTCTGTTTTCAAAGACCTCATAGGCACCTATGGGGTGTTTCAAAATGGAATGAATCCCTCTGTTTTCAAAGGCCCTATTTGCATACAGATGAAGCTTCCAGTCTCTGTCAGGTCTCTGGGTGAAAAGTGTCCCAGTGATGTTGGAAAGGAATTGGGGTCGGGGGGAGGAGAAGGAGTCAGGCACAGCAAGCACTTTTTGTGCTGAGAATGAAAGTTTCTGGGGTCCATGATCTCTTGAGAGTTCAGGCACCCAGTCTCTGCAAAAGAGGGTGCCTGAACTCTCATGATATTATGGCACCCAGGAGCTTCCATCAACTCTCCTCTCCCTCAGAAGGAAAGAAATCACAGCAAAGAGGAGACAGATCTTATAAGGTAAGTGAGTCCGGTGAAGGAGGATGGGAAGGGGAAGCAGTTGTGGGGAGCGGGGGCAGGGGAATAGGGTGAATGTTGCAGATCCTGCAGTAGTTCATAAGTGCGAACAACTGCTGTGGTGTTACAACGTTTGTTGTAGGGGGCACTTATCTCTTAACTTTGAATGGGCACTAAATGAATGCTTATAACCCGGGGATTAGCTGTATTCTCTACTTGCCATCGCTGAAGGAGAAAATTTCCACATGAACCTTGTCGTGGTCACCTTGGGTGTTTTGCGGCTGCTTACGGGCTTCTATATAATTAGATGGAGTGAGGATAACCCCATCGCTGACTTGATTTGAAACCACGGGTTTTCTCGAAGCCTGGTTTGTTGTAACGCCAATAAAGGATCCAGAAGAGCTACATGCGTCTGTGTGCCTTTGTGCGGTCCAACGAGAACAGGTTACGACAAACCTATTTATCAGTAGAAACACACAATCTGCTTGAGCCATGTTTATTTGAGCAGCATTGGGGACAGACTAGATGGTCCTACACACTTAAGGAGAGTGCACACAACTTTTATATAGGCTACATAATAAATCCTGACCAGTAATGATGTCAAATGTTAATTATCTTATTTTTGATAGCATCCATTAGATTTTCTGCTTATAGTGACAATACACATTTAATAAAACGGAAGTTGGTGCAAGTCATCTTTTGTATTCAGTTACTTCTTAGATATCCACTTAAAAATACAAATGCTGGAAGTGGTTTTATAAATACCAGAGAAATTAAGTTCTTCCACTTGTGTAAAGTTTCTTCTAAGCATTTCTTCCATATCATTTTCAGAACATGCTTAGTGCTAGAGGAATGGCTACAAAATGAGTAGATTCAATAAGTATACTTCTATTTCCCAAATTATGCAATTATTCATCCCTAGGAATTGAATGCCTGCATAATACTAGTATTTGTGATTGTAGTAATACCATCCTGGCCTTATCTTGGCTCAGGCACTAAGGAAGTTATGCCTCTAATACATACACAGGAATCCATCACCTATAGACTAGACTGGGAAGTAAACAATCTGTATTATTGAGGTAAAATGTTGTGAATCAGAATGAACATGCACATTCTGGAGAATGCTGCCTCTTTATTTTCTATATCTATACAGAATTCTGATGTAACCGAGAAGGATATGTGGTCCATTCCCACGTTAGTAAGGGAGATCATGACTGAATGAGAGCTTTTCCAAGGCTGATTTTCAGAATCCTCTTTGTTATCATGTTAGCTTTCTGTAAAAACTAATCTGCTTAACATAACCTCAGATTCACAGTTTTAATTACAGCCTAACCTAACTGGTTTGGAACAATGTGTCACGGAAAAATCTGTGCCATTAGGCTCTACCCTGACTAGGCCACCAGGTGGCAATATGTATTATATCCAGCGTTGTATTAAGGGTAATCTACCTGCAGATGGCAATGTGGTGCCATCCCTATATAAGCTTGAACCCGAGCCCCATGTGCTCAAGTTTTGTGCCTACCTTGTACCTTGGAACTTACCTTTAAGGATATAGTCTCCCAGGAGACAAAGTCCTCACTTCCCCTTTCCCTTCTCCTGGCTCCTGTAACCAAGAATAAAGAATATTATTATAAAGAACTCATGGCTTGCAGTTTGTCCAGCGATCCAATCCATTTACAGCCTCGACACAATGGACTGCCTAACAGAAGTATTTCCAGATCCAACATGCATAGATAAACCTGAACTGAGTGAACACTGATGGAAAATTGGCTGCTATTTGAATGCAAAGACATTTATTGTTTCCAGCTTTGGTTCAATGAAAAATTATCTGATGGGCAGAGATGGAACCTGGGAAATATTGTATTGCTATTTCAGACAAAGCATTTGATGGCAGGAGTGCTGCTTAGAACAGAATTCGGTAGCTTAGTGGCTCGCAACATTTTGGGCACCAGGGACTGGTTCTGTGGAGTCAGGTTTTTCCATGGGGCATTTTTTAACATGCTACCTGCATCCTGCAGATGGGACTTTGCTCCTTTGTGTGGCCTGGTTGCTGTCATGCCATGGATTGGTTCCAGTCTACCAACTGAGGGTTGGGGACCCCTGTAGCTGTGGTAATTGCACTTATTGTTACAAAAAAAAAAAAGGCTTAATTTATCAAAATAAAGATTTGATAAAGCATCATAGCTGCATCTAAAATGTGGAACAGAGAGTCAAGAGACTGGGTGTATTATAATTATATTTATATATTATATTTTATTCGATTTATATCCCACCTCTCTTCACCCAGATGGGGAACTCGAGGCAGCATTTATGGGAAAGTAATATGGAATCTCTTTAGTTACTGTCAGAATATACCTGTAAATAAGTAGGCCAAAAATATTGGTTTAGTTTTGCAATGGTATGTAGGAGTGACCTTGGGAGACAGGAAGAAGAGCCATAGACCAGAGGTCTCCAACCTTGGCAAGACTTGTGGACTTCAACTCCCAGAGTTCCTCAGCCAGCATCACTCTGGGCGTTGTAGTCCACAAGTCTTAAAGTTGCCAAGGTTGGCGACCACTGCCATAGGCTTCCAACTGGCATGTAAAAGCCATCTTAGTTCACAGAAAGAAGGGGAGGGGACCATGGGAAACATTTCACAAGGGACCATCTCTGGTTTTCCAAAGAGTAAGTAGAAAAGAGTAGAAATACTTTCAGTCTTGCAAGATTCTTTTAATATAACCTTAAAGATAGCTCTTTATTTTTGTGCACCTTGTTTGGACTACCCCAAAGGGCTAACATTTTTGCTTTATTTTGTGTTCTGGAATAGTTTTAGAGAGCAAAATAATTGACTCTATTCCACCTTCAACTCTCTCTTTATACAGTAAACAGGTTGTGCTTCATTGACTTCAGAATATCATTGATGAAACCTGTTTTGACCCTTGGAGGCCACTGATTTTTATATAATGTGCCCTTAGGAACAAGTTTCAAAATCTTACCTGCCCTGATATAGACTGTACTGAGCAAAATGGATCAATGGTTTGAGATGAGGTAAGGCAAGTTCACATGCGTTTTTCAATGGGAAACTGAGAAATGAAGGGTCAAAGTATTACATGAAATATATCGCAAATGACGTGAACAATCTGAGGCCTGCAGAACACATACATTCCTCCATTTTGTAGGCTCTAGAGCGGTGTTTCTCAACCTCTTCAGCTTGAAGATGTCTGGGCTTCTACTCTCAGAATTCCCCATCCAGCATGGGGGATTCTGGAAGTTGAAGTCCAGACATCTTCAAGTTTCCAAGATTGAGAAACACTGCTCTAAAGGCCCAACCACCTTTCTTGTTTTTACTCTCAGCTGATAAATAACTGGTTACCCTACAGTTAATGGCAGAGAGGAAGGAATAAGAGCTAGAGCAGGATTCTATGAGGGTGACTTGGCCTTCCCTTGAAACCTATGGGGAATTTATATACAAACAAATAGGACAGCTCGTCACCCATCACTGGTACTGCGTGTGGCTCTTAGAAATGTATAGTAAGACAAATCACTTCTAGGATTATGCCTAATGGGCTCATTAATAGACCCAGTATTCTGGAATAGAAAGATTGCATTCTTGATGTAATATATGCAGGTGTAATGATAGTGAATCTCATGGTTATGCCAAGCAGACAAGCACAAACATGTTCTTCCAAAAGGCAGTATTCTCTTGAGACCAGAAGCAATATGACATACAAAGAACCCAAATTTACAAACTCAGGGATTGAAATGGGCCATTCTAAGTGTGGATTTTTTTTCCTGAAAATGTCCTGACTGATAACTTTAATTAGCCAAAAAGCTGGAGGAAGGATAGTTGATATGTCCCAATGTAACTTTTGATCTGTCATAAACAATGCAAACAGTTTCAATTACACAATGTGGATTTCCTGGTTAATTATTATTTTTAACTTGGAAGGACATTTAATGATACTACTGATACAATATCAAACTACCAGCCTTTCTACAGAGTTAACAGTGGAATAATGAAACTATGCCAAAACTTAGAAATTCAAGTATTTTCCTTCTCTTCAGACCAGGAAGCTTAGCTATCCTTTCCAAAGCAATTTTCCTACACCAGTCAAGCTCCAAATTCTTCATAGATATATCGTCTGTTGTAGCTTTACATATTGGCAGGTAGGCACAGCGTTTCATAACACAATTGTTATTGATATTTGCCAATCTTTGCTGCATGCATTTTTAACAGCAACCACTAGATGGCCCAGTGACTATCAATTAAATCAAGGCACTTGGAAAAATAATATTGTGAACAATCTTGCTCATTTTGTGTTGGTAACTTAAGATCAATCTTGAAAGGATACTGTTCATGCATATAGCCCATGAGTAATTGTCTCTCCCAATGAAAAGTCGATTTCCACACTTTGGTTATAACTCCCCTCTTTCTGAAACAAGACTCCACAGTTTTCTTATTTCCAATAGGAGGTTAGCTTCCTTTTGTACAATTAAGAGCTTTCCCCCCAACTGCAAAGAGTCCACAGAAGATTCTCCTTCCCACAAATCCAGATGGGTTGTGTAGTGGGTAGAAAAGGGTACAAATCTCTTCTTATAATCCAATTATTATAATCTTTATAATAAAGTTATAATCCAATATCATCATCATCATCATCATCATCATCATCATCATCATCATCATCATCATCATCATCATCATCATCATCTAGATATAGAAAACAAACACCCACAAATAGGCTAAAGACATAGAGACATTAAGAGCTATGGGGCACAGTGCTTAGAATGCAGTATTGCAGACTAACTTACTGCTCACTCCAGGAATTTGATCCTGACAGCTCAAGGTTGACTCAGCCTTCCATCCTTCCGAAGACATTAAAATGAGGAGCTGGATTGTTGGGGCCAATATGCTGACTCTGTAAAACCCCTTAGACAGGGCTGTAAAGCACTGTGAAGCAGTATATAAGTCTAAGTGCTATTGCTATAATGTCTAGGTTTTATTCATTTATCCTATATTTCAATATAGGTAGCACCTGACTCTGGAGGTCTCACAAGATAATAAACAACAAAAAGCACAATGCAGAACACACTAAGATGGGATCTGGTAGCTCTATACCAAGGATGTCAAACTTGCTGGCTCCCGGCTGGATGCGTCACATGCTGGCCCTGCCCCCACCCAGTTTAGTGAAGGAGAAAAAAGTCCCAATACGTCACATGATGCAGCTGTGACAATGTGTGTTTGATACCCCTGCTTTATACACAAACAAAGACAACCCCCCCAATCTAACAAGATATTTCATCTTCCTCATTACAAGGTCTGGATGAACAACCAGGTCTTTGGGGCTTTACAAAATTCCTTCTTTCATGATTTACTTATAATTAGTGGGAGCTGCATGGATTTCAAAGGACCTCCCCTTTCAGAGGTCAGGTCTTGCAACAAAGAAGACATGCTTCTTGGTCCCTGAGATAACACTATTTGATTGAGGGAATCCAGAGATCATCAACTCTGCCAGTCCAGGAAGAAATTACTAGAGATAGGCAGTCCCTCAAACAACCTGACCCGGTGCCATATGGGTCTTTAATGATGATGACCAACACCTTGAATGGCAAGGTTTTCTCATATCTGTATTAGATTTAGAGGAACAGAACAGGAGGCTGAACTGCAAGAGATTTCAGATTTGCACATTGAAATAATTGTGGATTTAGCAAACACATTCTTCCTGTATGCACATTCTACTGAGGTGGAATGACACCTATGCAAGTGCACAAACATAGCCTTGTAATACTCTTTATCTTAAAAAAGCAAAGCTACTGCCTGGACAGGGGTTAGGGGCAAAGATCCAAAAACTTTATGCAGTAGTGGTATGTGTGTGCGTGTGCATGTGCGTGTAGAGAGAGCAGAGTAACCTTTTGTAACTGCATCATTACTAAGGGGTGAACAGAAAGATCATCAGAAAATTGTGCAAATTTATGGCCCTTGCTTGCAACTGGCATAATCGAATACCTGTTGAATATCAGCCAAGTCAGAGCTAGAGATTGTGGCATACTCTCATTTTGCGCAGAACCAGTTGTCAAGGTCAGGCACAACTGTTTTGCAATGAAATTGATTTGTGTCATTCCTATGCTCGGTGCTCAGTGGCAAAGTATCCAGGAGAACTAAGCAAAAGAGAGATAAAAGTCTAGTATAGTATAGGCATCCATTAGTCTTGAAAGACTATGGTATTGGGCTCCTGGGTGAAGATTTTAGTCCCCTCAAAGCTCAATAGCCTGGGTAATTCTTTTTGGAGGATAGGCTATTACCCAAGCAGCAAATCCCTCCTCTCTACGCAGCTGAAGTAATCCAGTGGAACAGCGAAGCTGATACAAACGGTTCTAGCTGCGTCGCAGGAGTTTTGCCAGCCACCTAGGGTCGAACTCACAGCCTCCTGATTGCGAGGTAAGAGCTCCACCTCTAGGCCACAGCTCAACTCCAAAAGTCTAGTAAGGAAAACATAATAAAATGAATTCTTACCAGTGGGGACCTGCCTACCCTATAGCTTCAGAAGAAATGCAGCAATGCCTTCGCTGTGCCTCCTTTACAATAGCAAAATAACGGATAAAATTCTGAAGTTCGCCGGACCAGTATATGAAATCATTTTTCTGATTGAGTGAAGAACTTGATGGATGTACACAGGCTAAGATGGGTGCCTTCTCAGATGTGGAAAGCTGTTTACTTTCTGATTTTAGGGAATGATCAGGTTGGCTCAAGAGGAAGCAGTCCTTAGGGATCAAGCCAAGCCATTTTTATGTTTCAACATATTTCATTATGCCCTGGAAACAAAATAGTGCAGCAGGTTGATTACCCCCCTTTAATTTTTTCAAGTACCTAGCCATTCTTTGACTTTAATTGCATTTAAAATGTGCAAGAGTGGAATTCATGCTTATTTTACCTTATTTATTGTTAAATTTGCATCCTGGAGAACTTGAAGTGGCAAATAAAATTACAAATTCCCATGTTATCCTTATAAGAACAATCTTGAGGTATAGGTTGGGTTCAGAAAGAGAAAGAAACCAACCCAAAGGCATCCACCTAAGTTAGGATTGTGAGATCTCAGTTCCCCCCCACCAAAGAATCCTGCTTTTTCTTTCTTTAGGCTGCTTCTTATGTTACCACAACCACCTTTGAACTGACTTATAGGTTCTCTCAGTGTTCTTCCAATGCTGCTCTTCCAACTACTTCACTGTAAAATCAGCTGATCAGGTTGGAACATGAAAGAAGCTAATAGACTGTCTTGACTCTTCTATTAATTGGCCCCTTTTCAATGCACTATGACAATTAGTATTATCCTCTTTCACAAAACAACAAAGCAACACAATAAAAGAGAAATATTTTGAGCAAGCAAAAATAATTATGAAGGATTAAAAAATGATCTGTTCTTAGCACATCCATAGGGAAGCAATTATGGAGTCTTATATTCAATTAAGAGCAAATGCAGGTTTATTTTCCAAGTGTGTGGGAATGATTTCAGAAATTAAAAATTTGTTTCCCCAGATACTTTAAATTCCACTAACTTTCTAATCAGCATTTATTCATTAGTTCCTTGTCTTGCTTAGTTCTGATAGTATATAGCTATGGACCAATATTAAGAAAGTAGGCAGAATCCTGCAATTTCCCAATATGATTTCATTTCATTTTATTCACTGCTCATTTATGAACAAATTAAGACTGGAAATTCTTTATAACGAATTGCAAGGGAACAAAAGCTGTCTCTTTTGAAAAAAAATCCATGAAATGTCAAATTGGTTTCAGAACAACTCTAGAAATAATGATCAGATGTTATAGTTATACAATAATGGTTTGATTCAAAAAGAAATTGTGGCTAATAAGGCATTGGATATGCTATCAGATGCTTCTATTCTTGAAAACATACTGTTAGAAGAAATATCTTTCTGGGTTCAGTTCCAAGTGGGGAAAAACACTCTGGAAGCATGGAGGCTGTTTGGAAA
>JANHGC010007638.1:58525-68977 GCA_027560395.1 Boaedon fuliginosus
CAAAATTAAATCCATATATCAATATTAATATTAACACTCAATATCTTAAATGTTTCTTATCAATTTTAATCACATTATTCTGTACCATTTCATTTACAAATATAAAATCATAAAAGGTTTTATCCATTTATTCTACCACCTTATACTCAATTAATCTTTCCCCTTTTTCATTTTAAATTCTACCTGCAGTAAGTTCATACTACTATTTTTCTTTAAATAAAAGATACATATATAATCAATTAATAAGTATAATCCATATAGTGTAAGTCCCTTTTTCCTTACAATTTTGATTAGCATATAATTCATTTAATTTCTCCCCTTTTTCTAAAAAGTAATTCTCATTATTTCATCATCTTGCTTTTAGCTCATTCTCAAAATATCCGATTATATCTTCCATCATAATTCAACTCCTTCAAAAATATTTTCATTATTTATCACATTATCACATTGCCTTATCATCATCGCTTGTGTTTCATCGCTTCACTCAGACTTGCTGCTACCCATCATCTCTTTACTCCTTTTTCATTAATACATTTCCCTTTACTCTCATAGTTTCCCTTCTCAGATCCGGCTCTCGAAAACCTCCTGTATCAAAATCCTCTCGCACTACAACTCACTTGCTTCTGACTTGTGATTTCCCATATTGTCTACCAGTTCCTTTGTTTGATGGCTCTCCCTTCTTCTTTTCTTTCTGTGTAGCTTTAATGGCTTTTTTCCCTTTCTGCCTCCTGCGCATGCACCTGGGTACCGCTGCTGCTTCCTCCTTCTTCTCTGTCTCCTCCATTTTACTTAACTTCACTGAGTAACCATCCATCAAAACAATCTTGTCATTATTTCCCAACAGGTATTTTGGTGTTTCTATAGTCTCTTCAACCTCTTGTTCATTCAGCAATTCCTGGAAC
Source organism: Boaedon fuliginosus (assembly GCA_027560395.1). Classification (NCBI taxonomy): domain Eukaryota; kingdom Metazoa; phylum Chordata; class Lepidosauria; order Squamata; family Lamprophiidae; genus Boaedon; species Boaedon fuliginosus. The sequence continues at coordinate 59,428 of JANHGC010007638.1, forward strand.
TCTTCTTTCATTCTCCTTATCTCACACAGAAAATCCTCTCTCCCATCATCCCAGTTCAAAATAAATGTTATTATCAGACCTCCCGCTTCTTGCCGCTCTGCCATCTTTTTTCCACTTTCAGTTCAGTATTGTTATTAAAACCAGCAAGCAATTCCGTTCAATCACGTTTTACCTTAATAACTCCAATCTCTCCTGGATCTGGAATTTCTGAAAAATCACTATCTCCTTTCTGCTTTGATTAATTAGTTGCAGATAAAAGCCCCTATTCAATGGTGATCCGCCGCTTAGCTTTTAGTCCTTTTTTTTACGCAGTAATCTTGGGGGGTTAGACTTCTTATGGAATATTAAACTCACCCCTCCACATCTCCTGCTCTGCATCCACTCCTTGCCTCCTGCACAATACTTGATCCTGGTTGAGCCCAACTTAATGGCTGCCTCATCTGCCACTTCTTCCTGTTGATGGCTTTGGAGAGCAGACTAGAGACAAGCAGGGGAGATGCGGAGCTCCCCTGTACCTGTCCCAGTACCCCTCCCCCACTTCATCCACCCCTTCAGGGAAACTTTAGGCTCCTCTAGAAGCTCACCATCAGGGAAGCCTGGCACATGGTTGCGGAGATCGCTAACTCATGTCCAGTCCCACCGGGCATCAACCTAGTCCTAAGCCCAGGATTTCTAACCTAGCGGTGTAAGGAATTCTGTTACGAGTTGTGGAGTGAAGTACTCTTCTTGTAAAATACCTCTGGACCCGCTCAATTGTATTAATGTCAGAGATACAGTGAGGATTCCAGATGGATGAGCTATATTCAAGGAAAGATCTGGCAAAGATTTTGTATGTAAATTCCCTGAGGATGGTCTCTAGCATAAATCTGAAAGTTCAGAAGACTAAATCTCTGGTCCCGATGACCCAACCAGATTGGATCCTGCAAAAGCATAATTGCCCAAGATGAATGCATTTACTTGTTTTAACTAACATATAACTAACATTTCAAGGGTTTGAGAAGTACAAAATCAATTGGATGAATATATCTAATTTGCGTTTTAAGTTACATTCTAATTATATAGTTTATAAGCACAGATTCCTCAGGTTCAAGCAGCTTTTTAAAAGCAAAAGTTGAGAAAAATTAACAAAGTTATTGTTAGTTATGATTATATGACACTGGTTCTAAACTGGCATCACCTCCAATGAATAATCTGAGCATATCAAATGGAGCAATTTGCAATTGCTTGTTTGTGTGTCAAGAATCCAGTTGGGTTAAATAGTTTAAGAACTGCTACTAGGATCAGTTATGGCAAAGATATGTCACAAGTAGAAGAACATAAAAGAACAGATATTAATTTTGAACTATCTTGTTCTCTTGGCAAAGTTTGGCTGTCTGATCTATAGAAGATTGCATCAAATTTCACGGCACAGAAAGGGGTGGAGACTACTTTTTTTCCTGTTTTTCCTTTACTAACTTTAGAGCATGAAGTCCCAGCCAAGTGTAGCTGACACGCCTCTGGGTGGTTCTTTTATAACTTGGACTCTTCCAGTGTTGCAATATAAGATCAAAGATTCCTAAGAACTTCTCATATCGCCTGCTTTGATATCTCTGGGACTGAGACTGCAGCTGTGTTGGGCAACTTTAGAGAGTGTGATCCAGGAATTTATCCCTATTTTCCATTCAGAAGAAGCGCAAAATGGCCCCAGAAAAGAATGAACTGGTCTTCTTTGTAAATGGCAAGAAGGTAGGAAAGAACCTGTGTTTCTTATAACATGTCTTCTTGCATCTTAGTTCATGGATTATTCCCATGTCTCTTTTCCCTCTTTAGCAGATGGCAAAAGCATTTCTCAGAGAAGCAGTACTGGATTTAAGATATTTACTGACCTATTCAATATAGAAGAATGAAGAAACATTGATAGCTGAAGAATAGCTGTCATTATGGCAATTAGGGGTGGTTGTGTTAGAAAACATATTAAACCCTTTTTAATGGATCCAATGTGTCTTTGAATCAAAGGGGAGGAAAAAGCATAGCACTTTTCAGGCTGTTTCCATTTTTACATTAAAGATTTTACTTAAGTCAGGGAACATCACTTTTATAAAGAATGTCATTTATAAGTTAGTGCTGAGCAAATGTTCGATAAACCCTAATAAAGCTGAATTAAAGAAAATGCAGAAAACCACCCAAGTAAGACAATTAATGCAATCTCATCTGCTACATAGTATATATAATCAAATAAATAACATATATATTTCTTGGTTGCCTTCAACTTTTCCTGATGCTGTCTTAGTTAGCATATTAATATCCAAGATGAATTGAATTACAAAAGTATTTCTCCTCCCAGAGCCCTATTTTTCTGTTTGACAGTGAGATTAAAAGTTAGTGTTAACCAATAACAATGGGCCCCATGCTGCAGCTGGAGGAACAGGTAGATTACTCCATTCCTGATGAATTATAGAGACAAATATACTGTATTGCAATGTCCTGGTTTGCTCAAGAAAATTTTTACTGCCAGACTCTGCATAGAATTTGCTCTGCCTGCCAGGATGCAGTTCATGAATTGAAACAAAGTTAAAAGCTCCCTTTTCACTCCATTATAAATATCTTGGAATTAGATTAATCTCATACAGCATGGTCAAATTCTGCTTTTATGGCTGAGCATCTGACTGATGCTTGCCTTAAAAAAAGAAAGCCATAGCAATTGTTCTACCATAGGGCTGTCATACAGAGGTAACGAATGAGACACAGACAGAGTGGAGATTAGGTAGGTAGGTTGCATCAACAATGTATACAAAGTCACTGTTCTTACTTCCTTGAATACACTGTGGTTTGTAAATTTCTATCTCAATTAATCTGTACTCAGAGGAAAATGTTGTTTTTTGCTCATGCTTAATTAAACCGGAGAGCAGAATGACACAATCATCACAGTTTCTTTAAATCTCTGTGGCATTCATCCCAATAGAGATCTTGTCTTTTCCTTTGTCTTTTTCTAACTATGAGCTTCCTTGAAATAAAGAGAAAAGTGAAGTCCTGTTCCTACATCTTTTGGTCCTGTCCCAATAGATCATTGCTCAGAAGACTGTATGTTTTGCATGTAAGAAAGTCCATAGATCTTTAACTAAAAAGGCTTACCAGACACCTGGAAAAGACCTCCCCCTCCTTTTGAATTCTTCAAGAGCTGCTATCAGATCAAGCAGAATAGGCAATATATTGATAGTTACAAACATGCCAGTCATCTAGATGCTTCTAGAGCCCTCCTCTTCATGTAAACAATTCTGGCAGCATTCACAATTTACATCTTCTTTAGATGGTGGCCAATTGAAAACCACACTGAATATATTGGCCGGCAGGTTAACGACTCATGATACAAATTTTGCAAATCCCCATCATATAGTATGTTTTACATCACCTGTGTCTCTTCCATGAGTCAACAATCCTCTGAAATGGTTCCAGTATTGATTTAGGAGCTCAACCTTTGGAAAAGGTTGGCAGATAATTTGGATTACTTTGTTTCATAAAATGCGTCCAGACTGTAAGTAAAAGATGCATGAGTTCTGTGATAGTCACCTTGACATAAGCGGGCTTTGTGGTGCACGTTTCTTCAGATCCTTCAAAAATGGAAAAATGATGAAATGCTACCAGAAGAAGAGTCACAAAGAAGAGATAGAGCATTTCAGCAAACTCTGAGAATGAATTGACCGAGAGTTTAGGATAGAATGGAATATATTGCAGTTGATGGGAAAGGTTACCTTGTCTCTATTTTTGGCAGCCTGATATTGTAAGTAACTGGTATAGTTTGACTTCAAGGCTACCATAATTAGTGATAGGAGGATTTGATAAGATGTAGAAAAATTGGCCAAAAATAATACAGGTAGTCCTTACACTTACAACAAATCATTTAGTGACCATTTGGAGTTACAACAGTACTGAAAGAAGTGACTTTGGACTGTTTTTTCAAACTTATGACCTTTGCGACATCCCCAAAGTCACATAATAAAAATCCAGACATTTGACAATTGCCTCATATTTATGATGGTTGCAGTGTCCTGGGGTCATGTGATCCCCTTTTGTAACCCTCTGACAAGGAAAGTCAAAGGAGAAGCCAGATTCACTTAGGAATAGTATTACTAGCTTAACAATTGCAGTGATTCAACTTAATAACCATGGCAAGAAAGTTGTAAAATGGGGCAAAATTCATGTAACAACTGTCTTGCTTAACAACAGAGGTTTTGGACTCAATTGTGGTTGTAAGTTGAGGACTACCTATATTTAGCAATCTGGATATCGTTAAGCATCTATCTTCTGAAACCAACAGTCAAAATCATACTATTTTTCCATTTCATTATAGCCTGACTGCGTCACATGTATTTGACTGGACACTTTTGATTAGTATTTTGTAATAAAGCAATATAAAAAGAAAAATAGCTACTGCAATCAAAGGAGGGCTACATGCATTTATTTTACCACTCCTTATACTGTCCCAATGATGTATTACATGAATGGCTTGACTTTGTTTGAGTACATATGCATTAAATCAGCTTTTCCATAACAGGTGGTATATAGATGCTGGCTAGAAATCATAGGAATTGCAGGCCCTACTTATGTGGAAGGAACTAGACTGGGGAAGTTGAGGGGACTGGGGAAATTGATCTCCCATTAAATCAATGGCAGTAGCAACTAGGTTTTTTTTGTTAGGAATGTAGCTTAGTCTTGATTCTTATGTTCTTATGTGACAAGTAGTTCCTGTAAAATCATAACAAATAAACATGCAGGAGGAAATAGACTTTTGTTTATGTAGGATTTAGGATCTTGTTGTTTAACATGTATTATACTGAATCTTGCTGGATCATCACAAAGGTTTATGTAATCCAGCATTCTGCTTCCACAGACTGTGCTTACCTCCCCAGCAATTATTATTGAGCACCACAATACTGCTACAAAATATTATGGTTCTGTAAAGTCAGTATCAATTTCCTCAATCTCCTTTAAAAAAGCTTCCTTAACTAATTGCCACATTTTATGGCAGTAAACCAAATTATGCCAAGAAATGTACATTTACCTATCCTAAAATTCTTGCAAGTCCAGGCAAAATGAATGTTAACAAATCCTTAGTTTGTGTTACAGCATCATCACCACCACAACTTAAAGCACACAGTGACCTTCTACACAAATATAAGAAATGTGCTGAGGTAACCTGTTAATAATAACGAAACTAATTCAGTATCTTGCCAGGAAGGAAAGCAAGTGTACGTTTTTGATTTTTTTGACCCTGGGATCAAAGTTTTCAACTGAAAAGCAGTTTTATAATTGATTCTTGTCTGAAAAGATAGAAATAAACTTTACTGTTAATAATTAAAACTAAGTTGGCTAGAATTCAGCAGGTCAAAATTTTATCCTGCTCAAGATCTCATCCTGCACATATCACTTAAAGAAACTAAGTTAGAAAAACTGCATGTTTAGTGAGTAGCAATAGGAGCCCAGCACCTAGAAACTGCTTAAATGGCCCAAATTATAGTTCACATTTTAGCCTATTATACCCAACCTTTGGGATTCATTTGTATTTTAATTGACTGCTATGCCGCCCTAGAAAAGGAGTTCATTTAATCATGAGTGTGCAATGGTTATCCATCTGTTTGGGTTCATACATCTACTGAACTATAAACCAATTAACTACAGGTAACTTTTGTATATTATGCAAAATTAGGCACTGTAGATATTTAATAGCTTACAGAGAGTTTCCAGAGAAAGACATTGAAAGTAATCAGGAATCAACAAAAAGTACTATTACAGAGAAATGCTGATAAATAACTCAATTAAAAATCTGCCTTAAAGGTAGAGCAAGAATGGAGTGGCAAGAGAAGTGACTAGGAGTTCAGTGTAACTGTGCCATAAAATCTACCTTGAAGAGTAAATGAACAACCTGACTCAGTATCTTCAGTCTTGTACTGCAATTAGGAAGGAAAATATGTTAATGTTGGCGGAACAGATAGTGCCACCCAGATCTTGGTACACTCTGCATGCTCATGACTGAAAACCTATGCTTTGGTACATAGAGCACCTAGTACGCTACGTTGGACCAGAGAGACAAAGTACATTTAATTTGTGATTTCTAGAGATACTTCTAGCACTCAGTACATGACAGGGGGTGTTTAGTACAAGGGGATTTTTTTGGTCAAACTTAGTTGATTTTTATTCTACAATTTCAGTAAGAATATTGCCCATTGATTTAAGCTGAAATTATTCTTTCTACTAAGACTATTAACACTTAAATCAAAACAAGGAAACATATAAGAAACCTTTTTAAAAATGGATAATTAGAGGCACCAAAACCTGTTTGAAAGCCATGGGAAAAGTAAATATACCTTGAACTGAGCTTAACTCCTTGTGACTGCATAAACACATCCAAAACGTTTGCTTAGCAATAATGCAAAACTGATTTATTGTTGTCATCTTCCACAATTTGTTTTGACTTTCTATTGTCTTGCAATATGTTGGTGTCTCCTATACAATATTGACCAGGCCTGAACCTGATTACCTCCAAAAGTCATTGTCACCTGCAGTTGTATATTGTAAATGCTATGTGATTGTACCTCAAGAACAGGAGTATTTCCTGTAAGAAATGGTACTTAGTCCAAGAGACTGGGTGGTTTGTGAAATTCACTCACAAATGGTAGAATGTTGTGACTCCTACAATGTAATCAGATGCTGATGAGTGATATCAGTTGTTTGTTAGCTGCAGCATACATATGTATTTATAGTTAAATGTTTTAAGAAACTATTTTTCTTTTTTCTTTTTAGATAGTGGAGAAGAATGTGGATCCAGAAACTACTTTGCTAATCTACCTTAGAAGGAAACGTATCTGAGCTCAAGAAACATGCACTGCATGGAATTTAAAATAGTCCATATATTTCCAGGTGGCCTAAGGATTCAGGAGCAGACCAGAGTACAGTAGAATAAATTTTATTTTAAGATTTCTGTGGATTCAGTGCCTACTAATTCTGTTATTCCCAATATTTCTAGTTTTGCTAGAATTAAACTGAATGAAAACACATTCACAACTGACAGTAAAATCTCTGTGTGAGAAGATGGATAACTTTCATCTTCTGTCTTGCATTTGATTAGTATGAAAGAAGCTGAGCTACTTCTACATTCATTGATTCCTATGTTGGAAAATTAATGCCTAACCTGGAAAATAGCATGGCTGATTTCAAGATGAGCAAGCAATGCTCCACCAACTACCCAACCCCTCTTATTTCCCACAAATTTGCTGATCCTTATTATCAAGTCCTAAATTGTTCTATATAGCCTCAGTTATCACCAGTTGCAATAATTGTTATGTTATGGTTACAGCTGCCCATTACTGGAGGTTATGAAGGATGACTGCTCTGCCTCCAATATCTGTTGCCTGACAACAATAGTTTTCCTAAGGACTGGCATATACCTTTTGCTAAAATACATTCCCTGAATAATGTAATAAGGCTTCAATAAACTGTCAAACAAAATGCCAGGTGCCACAAAGTTGTCTTTACTTCCTTTTTTTCATGAATTAAATCTAGTTGTGGTCACCTGATGCCCAACCACAAAGTAACAACTACATTTAAGTTGCACAAATCTATTTTAGGCAATAAATGTGGTTTTGGAGCTCAGAAATCTGGATTGAATGAACCTAAATGAACCACTGGCAGGCATGTACATTTAAAGAATGTGGCCATTACTGGGATCTGTCTTCCATTGTAGGTAAAGATTCAGTACTTCTTTCCTGCAGTAACTGAACCAGGGAGTTCAGTTTGGATATCAGAAGTTCAGGAGATGAGAAGGGATAGGCTAGCTAATTTAAGGGGATTATTTCACTGGCTTGGGTTAAGTCTATGCTTTTTCTGTTGTTTAAAATAAGTAGCATATTAATGCTTACGTCATAGTTAATCATAGATGCTGAATGAGGGATCAGGAAAGAAGAGCAGACTAATGGGGGAAAGCAGACTAAAGCAGACTAAAGAAGAGCAGACTAATTCATCCATTAGGGTCTAGTTTGTTTTTCATAAAATGTTGAGTAGCGTTGCCATGGAAAAATGATTGCATAGCACTACCATAATTACATTAAGAATGTTTCCAAGTGGAACATCATATATTTTATTAGAAATACATATTTCTTGACTTCTATGCTTGAGAATTAATGCCTAATGTTTTTTTTCTAGTCATATGTGTAGAACAAAAAAATCTAGTGCATGTAAATCAATTATTCCCTTTTCACAAGCCAATCCTCTTCAGCAATTAAAAAATGATAAAATTGTATTTATTTAAGGATATCTGCACAATTGAAGTTGGACATATTAATCACTAAACCATAAAAGAGGCATATTATGAGACTTCCAGCTTTGTATGCAGTTTTATACTCAACATATTAAATTAGCATGAACTCTCAAAGAACCATCAACACAAAACACTGATTAGCAAAAAGCAGCTCAGAACTGATTTGATTTAAAGACTTGCTTGAAGAGCTGAAATGAGAAGGCCATGTGCCATTATTGGCTGTGTTTCTTGATATACAAACCAAATAAGATAATAATTGGAGGCTTTGCTCACATCACTTGCAAAAAACACCAGCCAAGGTCCCCCTGCGAGGGAGATGAGTGGTTTCTAAATATGATAATAAATACATTATTTGTTTTAATCTTTATTAGCTTTTGTGCCTTGATGATTTTGGTTAGTTTATGATTGCATATATTCTGTGAATCCACTAATCAAGTTAAGCATGTCATGTGAACATAGTTCAGGGGTCTATAGCCAATTTAGTCCATTCTTGTTCAATAATTGTGTGATTTTTTAAAATCAATTGATTAAATCCTATACATGAAAAATCAGTTTTCCCATCAGGAAATACATGTAGAATAAAACCAGATAGCTTTTCTTTAAAAAAAAAAAAAGCCAGATTTTTTAGCCTGCTCTTATGAACCGCAGTGCATGCTTGTTACCAGGACCAGAAACTTTCAGTGATAAAGGACTGTATGTGATTAGCCATGTTGGTACATTTTCCTTAAGCTCTACCCTCTTAGTGGGCTTCTGTGGAACCAAGCTGGGCTGTGGAGAAGGAGGCTGTGGTGCTTGCACAGTCATGATTTCCAAGGTTGACAACTCCCGAAAAAAAATCATGTATCCTTTGTACCCCATTAAGATGGAAGAGGTCTTGAATATGGGCATGCAGAATCTGTGATAGACAGGGCAGGTGCTGGATATCTGGGATATGTGTTTGTCAGAATCAATCTGTCTCTCTTGAAATTCCTTTGCAGGTCAAGAAAAGATTGCGCACAAGAAATAGTAAATATTTCTCAAAACCTTTGCTTCCTGTCCCTTGTATAGATATGTGTTAGAGCTATGTGAATATACTACTGTGCCATAATTGTATGGATTATTAATAGGAGTCTGTGGAGATTTTCAGTTATCCAGGTCATAAACCTCCAAGTGGCCTCAATGACCCTCTAAAAGAAGGCAAATGACCAGCTGTTTGCAAGGAATCTAACTCCTTCCATTCTCCACCATCCAGTCATAGCTGAAGAAGCTTCTTGGATGAGA
>JANHGC010007638.1:114570-124904 GCA_027560395.1 Boaedon fuliginosus
CACTGATAAGAGATAGTCCAGCGCCTGGACACAGATGCTGTAAAACACAATGATCTAACAAGGTCATCCGAAGCTTGTAAAATTCCCCTAAAATGCACAATTGAATATACTTGCAAAGCATAATAATAAGGCACAATATAATTCCCATAAGGCACAGCAATAATACAGTAATAAATCCCAACAGAGGATAGTTGATTATGAACTAAGGGTTTTAAAAATGCACAGTGATTTTGACAGATTGCCAAAGGTTCAAAGAAAGGCACAAGGCTGATCATTGGACTAGAAAATTCAGTTGGCCAATGAACACTGGCCTAAGAAAGAAAGGTAAAAGGCATTAACTTTGTGAAGATATGGTTAGGTATCACTTTTCAAATACCAGAAAGAAGGCCACATAGAAGATGCCCAACATTTGCCCTCTATCATGCCAGAATGCAGAATACATAGAGCAGTTATAGAAGTGATTTTTTTTAATCTTCAGAGATCTCTTATGGATAGTTTAATTAGAATTCCTGTTTAGAGCATGGAGTGGGACTCATAGCTCATTTCTACTCTGTATTCTTATATCGGATTCTATAAGCTGATTTTTAAGGCAAAAAGAATCAGGAATACATTGATTTATTCATCAAGCTTTGGTGCAAAGACTATAATTAAAGACAAAAGAATGTATTGCTTTGAGGTAAATGTTTTATTGTCACCTACAACAAAGTAATAATAATAAAGTTAGCAACAACTTTGTCTAGAAAAAAAAGTTGTAGGAAACTGGAATTCTTAACATGTTGCCTTGAATGTATTTATTTATTTTATTTTTATTAGATTTAGACCCCGCCTCTCTTCCCCGGTCAAGGGGAACTCGAAGCGGCTATTTCTCTAACATTTTTAAAGGAAGCTGGTATAACATGCTGATTGAATTATAAAAAGTATTAACATGCAAACATAGATACTTCGTTTCTGAGATTTTAAAATCAGAACATAAAATGTGTAATATAAAGGTATGATTCCCAAATAATCTTTGTACAAGGACTGTCCTATAAAACCAATGGTCCTAGTTCTGTTGCAATGATGTTTGCCTATATTATATTTCATCCTACCTCTCATTTTTTATTTCCTATCCCCTTCACTTGCAGGAAATTTTTGGGAAAAAGGAAAAGATAGCAGAGGACTACTGAAATTTCAGTGAATGCTCTCTACTCCTCTCCATTAAAGTCAGACAGAATGATAACTAATGCATCACTGCAAGAGTGAAGAAGCATCATCAAAAGTATAGTTGAAAGATGTAAGAATGTTAGGCCTGCGTAGTACTTTGCATTTGATCTTCAGAAGGTGATTCAGAGTACATAATCCTGGGAACAGGTACAGCCGTTTTAAGTACTAGAGGCTGTTTTTGTAATTTTATGCACTTTGAAGTTTTTTGGCAGGATTGGGGAAAGAAATGGAATCCAAAATTGGATGCTGCAAAACTTTACTAATGATACAGTAAGACTTCAGGAAATTAAGGACCAGGTACTAGTCCTCTTATAACTTTGAATCTTGCAATTCATTTCGATGGTGAAAGCATAAGACCGTAGTCACTAAATAATATTTTACATACTAATAATTAACAAGTCACTTTGATATGAGAGGAAATTAGGGGGTTGCTTTTTTGGGGGGTAATGCAACTTTCCAGATCTGTTAGTAGAATTATGAGAAGTCAAATAATTATCGGGAAATGTGTTCAGAGATGACAAGTGTTACAAAATTGGAACGTATCCAAGGCTTTTGCCGTAGTGTAAAACTACAGAAAGAATTAAAAATATAAAAGGTAACTAGGATTGTTTGGACAAGGCTAGGAAAATAAAATGTAGATTGCCAATATCAGAAGCCTTGATGGATGCCATCTTAATAGCATGTGTGTAGGAGTGTGTGTTTGTAGATGGGTTGCTGTAAAACATCTGACACAAGATCACAAAGGAAAAAAGTGCTTTTAAAACCTGTATTTATCTTTCCTTTGTGGACAGATAGTGAATAACAGCTTCTTCCATAGGTTTCAAACTTGAAATCCTAATACATGGAAACTTGACTCTTACATGAACAAAACATGTTGATCCTATGAAGAATTCACTAGGTTATGAGAAAAGGTTGATAATTATTATATTTGATAACTATTGTGGTGGGGCTTATTGTACCTAAATTCTACAACCTCAACAGTTGTGGCTCTGCTCTACAATGGGCATAATTTACTGGGCTATCTATAATTGTCGCAACATTCCCACCATCACATTATCAACATTCAGGAGCTTGGCAAACAGCATGTATTCATGATGGTTGCAGCATCTCAACTTCACATGATTGCCATTTCTGACCTTCCCAGATGTTGTGCCGCCTCGAGTTCCCCTTGGGTGAAGAGAGGCGGGGTACAAATCTAATAAATTATTATTATTATTATTAAATGTTCCCTAATAATTTGGTGGAGCAAAGAAAATTCTGTTTAAGTTGTTCAACCTCAGAGAATGCCAGTAATACTCTGCGCAGCATTTAAAGCCTTTTTAATTTTCTTTGCCATTTCTTCATTATTTTATTCTGTTCAAGGCCATTCAATGGGTGAATAAAAAGAAATAAACGCTGTTGCCATATGATCAAAGTCATGCCCCCTTTTTATATGCTTTGCATAAGAAAGGCATGTGAGAAGGGGCAGGTCAATCATGCAGTTGCTGTCACCATCATGGGATTTTTTTTTGACTCCTCTTTTTAATCTCTTCAACCTACTTTACTCCTGAATCAAGCAAAAGTGACCACTTTAATATCAATTGGATGCAACATACTTATTTATACAGACTAGTACCAAGTGCTTATTATCAATTTTATCACTCACCTTTTCTCCAGGACCACCAGTATTACCCTAGAACAAAATTTTGAAAGATAAAAGGAAAACATAAGAAGCAAAGGCATCATACCTCAACCTAGAAGCCAACACATGAAATCATGTATAGTAGACACACTTGATTTTGCTTTGAACATTTAATAAGAAGCAACAATCAGTGCAAGAACTAGCATAATTATAATGACAGGAATCTCTCAACATTATCAACTTTACTTCTTTCCCTTATCTATCTATCTATTTATTTATTTATTTGATTTGATTTATACCCTGCCTCATTTCCCCGGTCAGATGGAACTCGAGGTGGCTAACAACAGAATTAAAACAATCAGTTTCAGTATAAAATCCAAAAAATCCATCCTTCCCACTCATTCAACACTTTCAAGACACAGGGGCAGGGGCACATCAATTCCAGGCCCTCTGCCATAGCCAGGTCTTCGTAGCCTTGCGGAAGGCCAACAGGGAAGAGGTGGTCCTGATCTCCACCGGAAGTTCATTTCAGAGGGTCAGCGCTCCCACAGAGAAGGCTTTAGCATGCAGGCCCGCCAGCCAACATTGTTTCGCTGACGGGACCCGTAATAGGCCGTCTCTGTGGGACCTAACTGGGCGCTGGGAGGCATAAGGCAGCAGGAGGCGTTCTTGAAGGTACCCTGCTCCTAAGCCATGTAGGGCTTTAAAAGTTGTTACTAGCACCTTGAATTGCACCCGGAAGACCACTGGGAGCCAATGCAGCTCTCGGAGGATAGGTGTTATATGGGTGTACCGAGGTACACCCTCAATCACTCACACGGTTGACGTCTCCGAGTGCTCTTCAAGGGCATCCCCATGTAGAGCACATTACAGTAATCTAAACAAGAGGTGACAAGGGCATGAGTGACCGTAAGAAGAGCCTCCCAGTCCAGAAAGGGTCGCAATTGGTGCAACAGGCGAACCTGTGCATAGGCACCCCTGGCCACAGCTGAAAGATGGTGGTCTAATTGTAGCTATGGATCCAGGAGTACCCCCAAATTGCACACCCTTTCTGAGGGGAGCAATTTGTCTCCCCTCAACATAAGAGATGGCTCATTGACTGGACCCCGGGGAGGCAATACCCACAGCCACTCAGTCTTGTCAGGGTTGAGCCTGAGCCTATTGGTCCCCATATAGACCTTTACATTCTCCAAACACCGGGACATCACCTCAGTAGCATCACTAATTCGATCAGGGGCAGAAATGTATAATATGGAATTTGCTTCCACTAGATGTCAAGGCTATCAATGTAGGTCCCCATTCTGTAAGAGTCTGAGATTTCATTTCAGTTCAGTTCTGTGCATTCTTCTTTGATGTCTAAAGTAATCCTAACTGTTTCCAGAAATGCATATGAGGTCCCAGAGCAAACTTCTGGGAAAAGCAAATGCAGCAAAGTCTAATCGAAAGAAATGGCAAAGACTTTTCTTTTGCATAATGGATAATTCACTGAACATCTGTTCTTCCAGCCAGTTATATGTCCACTGGATCTTGGAGTCCATGAATGTGGGCATCTGGATGTTATCTGGAAATCCAGTCCGGAGCATTAAATGGTGTATTTCATTGCCAAGAAAACCAAACACTATGATATAGTCATATTGAACAAGACATGGATGACACAGATTGACTAAGGGTGTCCACTCAACACTGGCATTCTTCAATCCATTGTACAAGATGTAGTCAATGAACTCTTTGAAGGTTAGATTGTCTGCCAACCGATGCCTATAAGCTGACATGAGTCTATGGAAAGGATCCCTAATGAAAACCACTTTTGTGTAGGCTTTAAGCAGAGTTTCCATTGATGTCAAATTGTATTTACTCAAGGCCATTTTGTTACCAAAGTCTTGGTGATAGGGCACAGGTGCTTGCAATGTGACATTTTCATTCTCCAATATTACTTCCAATAGCTTCTCCCACTCTTCCACTCCGGTGGCTGGTATTTTGCAATATAGGAAATTAAGTTTGTGATTCACTGCAATAGAGGAGAGTAGTTGCGAAGCTTCCTTTTGGATAGGTGGAAGCTTAGTGAGTTTGCTCTTTTTCCTGCAAAAAGATCGCAATGTCTTTTTTCTGACCTGCTGAATATGTAGCATAGCATCAAATGCGATGGGTACATGAATCTCCTCTTTGATGGTCAAATGGTCTGTAAACATAGGATAGGAAAAGCTATTCAAGGATGTGTATCATCAGCTGCTAGATAACATTTGTCCCTTTAGTTCTAATAAGGGCCTTGTGGCCGCAGAGATACTTATGACAGCAAGCTTTTTTAGTCTCCTCCAGTTGTGCCACTGAATAACCAGCAACTTTGTTCCCTAACTTTCGGAGACAAGTTTTATAGGATCTGATATGAGCTTAACATAGCTTTTTTCCAAAACAATTTGATCTTATACCAAACTAGAAAAAGACTCCAAACCCACACCTCCTCTCATAAGTGTTGCATGGCCCTACCCAAGCAACATGTGAGGCAGACTTCATTTAACAATTTGGTCTCCTTATAGGATAATGTGAAACCCCAGATATTGACAAGTTTATCTTTCTCTACAATAGCTTGCTGGGGGTGGGGGGGAAAGTGGGATTGTTGTTGTACATATTTTCTCCTACCACCAATTGCCAATCAATGAACACTTGAAATAAATACCTAGTGGGCGTGTTTATTTTACTGCTATACTATATCAATAAAGTTATATTTTTATATTATTAAGATACTTTTTGAAAAGGAAGAGGAGGAAACAACTGAGTATAAGTTACTCTAGTACTGTTATTTGTTTGTTATATGTTGCCAGGTCACTAAAATTAATCCTCTGCTATGGAGCCAGGATTCATTGACAATGTTAATAAACTGTAACAAATATATATGTCTGTATTAAATAAGAAAGAGAATATGGCAGATTTAAAGGAGTGTTTCTCCAATTAAGCCATATTTGTTAGAGACAGTTGACATCTGTTTTAATAAATTTATTAAAATGTCCTTGGCCTCTATTGCAAGACCTATTAAATACCTTGATTCTAAGAACATAGGAAAGTGCCTTCCACCACCTATATTTCCTCAACTCATGTCTTTGGCTAGTTGAGGCAGCTTAGTGTTGCTTTCGGATCAGGGATGGGGGGATCTTACCTTGCTGCTGAGGGGTAGAGAGATGATGGTGCCACCATAACAGAGAAATAAAGCCTACGAAAGTTAAGATGATGGCTCGAGGGAGAAATCGCATTGTCTTGTCTGTCCTACCGAAGGGAGAGCCGCTAAGGAAAACAGACAACAATCATCTGAAGCCCTGTCCATAGAAACACTCTTGGATGTTTATTCTGGGCTGCAGTGATATGAGAATAAGGTTAAAGTACTGTTTGAACATGCCTGGACTTTCCTTGCTGATAAAACTGTGACAAACAAAAGGAAAAAAAAAACCCTGTTCCATGTTATACTGCTGTCTTTCTGAACATGACTATGAAAAACCCACAGCCACATTAAACTTTAATCCTACCTCCCCCAAAAAACTTTATTTAAATCTTTTTTTTTAAACTCTAGCAAGCACCAATTTAACTAGATGCTGATAAAACTGGTAAGAGCGGCCATATATTTAACAGATGAATCCAAGGAATAGAGTTATCTCTGTAAACCAGAACTCAAGGACAGAAGCAAGGAGCGATGTCTTTCTTCTGGAGACATCATTGTTTTCTGAATATGCTCTTTATGGGTTTCTGCTACAAAGTGATGCCATGTGATCAAAGAGCCAATGATTTCCCCGAGCTAAAAGTAAAGGATTTACAGAAATCTCCCCTCTCAAATAGACATTTCTTAAATGTGATACATTGCAATTCCTATTGTCATCAGTTAGAATGGCTAGAGAAACTGGAAGATATTGTACAGTACATCTGGAGAGCCCTCCAAAATGAAAAGATTGGTTTGCAACTGAGATTTTTGACAACAATATTTCATTCAAGGAAATATCTATTTTCTTCAAGCAACCAGCTCCAGAAGCTTTGTTAGGGGCAGATCCCTTTATGAAAATTCAAACTTTCTATATAACTACTAAGTACTCAGGACTGAAAAAACACAATAAAGGAACAAGAATAACTTAATTACTTTTTTTTAGAGTAGTTGTATCAAGCTAAAAAAGTTCAATTAATTATTACTTTCTTAAAGTAATGAGTTACTGTAATGCACTCTACATGGGGCTGCCCTTGAAGAGCACTTGGAAGCTCCAGCTGGTCCAAAATGCGGCCGGGTGTGCCTCAGTGCACCCATAGAACACCACTCCTCTGCAAGCTGCACTGGCTCTCAATAGTCTTCCAGGTGCAATTTAAGGTGCTAGTGACAAGTTTTAAAGCCCTTCATGGCTTAGGAGTGAGGTACCTTTGAGACCGCCTTCTTCCACCACATGCTTCCCAGTTAGATCTCACAGAGTCAACTTCCTATGGGTCCTGTCACTTGAACAATGCCGGCTGTTGGGCCTGCGGATGAAGGCTTTCTCTGTGGCAGCATCGGCCCTCTGGAATCATCTCCGTGTGGAGATCCGGACCCTCCCAAATCTGTTGGCCTTCTGCTGGGCTGTGAAGACCTGACTCTGCCAGCGGGTTTGGAATTGATGACTCCCTCGTATGAATGGTTGTATGTTTGCTTGCATGGCTGTGTTTTTTTTTAAATAGTTTTTAGTTGTATGGATTTTATTCTTACTGTTTTTATATGATGTTTTTTCATTGTATTTTTTAAACATATTGTTAGCCACCTTGCATTCCCCTTGATCGGGGAAGAGAGGCGGGGTATAAATTTTTATAAATAAATAATAAATAAATAAATAAATAAATTCCCTTAATTTTACTGAGATCATGACTGAGAACTCAGTTAATTTTTTATACATTCAGTACTTAGCATTAAAACTGCAACCCCATTCACTGGTAGGACTCAACTGACATTTTTATACCCCCCCTCTACCAATTAGTACATTTAACTTTTTATATCCCCCCTCTAACAATTAGTACATTTAACTATCTATATAATGAGCATAACTAGTGACAGGATGAGAAATCATCTACTTGCACTCAAGAAAGCTGCTCCTCTTGTAGTGAAGCAAAAATATTTTGGTTGAAAATACAAGAATGGTTAGAGAGAATGACATTACAATATATTGAAATGAAATATATGAGTTATTTCTTCTGGGAATTATACCTGAAACATATTGTAAAGTATATTTGATAGTCCATATGCTCACACCAGCAAGGATTGTATTTGTGCAGCATGGAAAGGATCGAAATTCTGTATGAAGAGGATGTAATTAAATTTTTTGTAGAGTGTTCAGAAATGAATAGGCTGACATTGCCAATTAAAGAAAAAGAAGATATGCAATATTATAAGATTTGGTGAGTATTCTACGACTGGCTAGAAAAGAGACTGGAAGAAATTTGATAGCATTATTTGTTAGGCTATTTGGTACAGCCATTTATATATTTGCATTTATTATTGATAATTTTATTATATATTAATGATAATATGATTTTGACACGGTTTAATTATGTATGAATTTAAGAATATTGATATGGATATTAGGGTACACATATTATTTTCTAACACGAATAACATGAAGTCGGATGTGAGAAAATGTTGACTATACAAAAAATTGAAAAATAATAATAATAATAAAAAAAAGAGCTGAAGGAACTTCTTGGATGAGAAGTAAAACGTCTCAAAGAAAAAACAAGAAAGTTCAGTTGCCTCCTGAAAAAGCACCTTTGAGACAACCATGACCTGGATCACTAAGAATCTCTACAGACTCTTTGCTCATTACTTTAAGTTATATTTAAATGGTGCACGCTAAAACATTATTGTCATAAATAATTGTCTTGATTTATTTTTTGCACTTTTATGAACAGGTTTATGAAGCCCAGCTGTGTGTCCTTTAGTTCCTGTCTGAATAATAACTGACACCATTGATTGTAAACTAAAACATAAGTAAGCAACATTTATCAATTGTATCAACTGCACATGTTTTGAAGACCAGAATGAAATTGCGAATAGCTCTGGACTGTTTATGTGTGCATGGTGAGGTTTGGGAGATACATTTGCTGCGCCTTTTTTATACATGCATTCACCTCAAACATACCAGGGGAGTCAGGGCTTGGATCACAAGGCTGTACACACCACCTTGCCTGCAGTCACTGTTGTATCTGGGTCTTTGTCCATACACCTGTTTGTATATAGTCTGAAAAGCCTTTTCTGCTCTATTGTAGCTTTAAAGGGCCACAGATGGAGCTCTCACACATTTTTGGTTTGAGTGTTTCCTGCTGGTGCCAAGTTGCTTTCTGAACTACCTGTTCCCACAAAGGGAAAAGCAGAAGGAAATTTCTCCCCCAGAGGGTGCAGGGGGAACGGGATGACGGGACATTTTGTTCTCTTCTGTTTGATCTTGAACTGTCAGTAAGTTACACCTTTGATTAATTGCCTGGCTTCATATCTCAGATGGGGAGGAGGAAGAAATAACTCTTGTTGGCAGCTGAGCCATACTGACCCTAGGGAACAGGAGGGGATAGAAGGAGTACACAAACCCCTTGAGGAGCCTGTCTTTCCATAGTGCAATAGCATGCTGATGATATCACGTGGGCTTCTCAGCCCTGGGCCATCCAGGTGAAATTGACAAGGTTCAGCCCCGGTGCCTGGAGGTTGTAGGGTACTGGTTGGGGAAGAACAGGCTTTGACTCAAATATGCAAAGATGGAGTGGGCACAGGTTTTGACAATCACCTAAATATGAGCCAGCAGTGTGCAGCAGCAGCCAAAAGTTAATACAATCCTTGGTTATATAAACAGAGGCATTGAATCAAATTCATGTGAAGTATTAGTACCGCTTTATAAAGCCTCAGTAAGGTCACACCTGGAATACTGCATCCAATTTTGGTTATCACATTACAAAGAAGATGTTGAGACTTTGGAAAAAGTGCAAAGAAGAGCAACTAAGACGATTAAAGGCCTGGAGACTAAAACATATGCAGACCGTGTAGGAAATTAGCACTCACCCCTCCCGCTAGAGAAGTGAAATATTTTGGGACTAGAAACTTCGGCAGAAACTCAGCCCCCACCTTTGTGAAAGGACCATCTACCTCCTTCAGGAAGAGCTATTCTATGAGCCATAAAAGGCCTTCGCCAGTCTATTCTGCATAATAAAGATACCTTCCTCAGGACATAATGGGATTACCTCTCAGCCCAAATAAGGACAAAACCATAATGGGAATAGCCTAAAGCCCCTTTCATAGCACCAGCCAGCAGGATTCAACCAAGCTTTGCACAAATAACCTAAATTGCTAGTAACTGACTGTAACCAATCAGGATACATTTCTTGCCACAGACACAAGGGGCAGGTTCAAAGCACAACACAGGGTATAAAACCAAGGAACTCTCAGTGGCTCCTTTCCCCTTTTCCTTTTTCATCCTGGAGCTCCAAGGCATGTGATCCTGTTCACCATTAAACCATCTTTCCAAACAGCCTC
>JANHGC010007638.1:205143-220402 GCA_027560395.1 Boaedon fuliginosus
AATACAGAACTGCACTAGATTGGATCTCACTAGCTCATCTCCAGGCTGGAGTTTGACAGTAAAGCATCTCTTCCATGGTTTTTGTAAAAGTGATGTCATTAAGCAACTGATGGTAAGGCAAAGACTACCTATATTGGAAACTCCTGGCAATTTTCAATGTAAAAAATAAGATCAATGTAAAAAATATATGTGCATTCATAAAACTCTTAAACCATCAAGATTCTCTTGATAACTACACTGAAAGAGGACACAAATCTTCTCGTTAGGATTATTGTAGACAGTAAAACCTTCATGAGGGAATTCCAATAATTGTCAAATATCAATTTGGTATCTATAGTAGAATTAAGCTTTAACTTATTGCATCTTTTCTTCCTACCTGTGCGGTTTAAAAGGCTTGAAACCACTCTCTTTTGGGCAAAAGGAATGTTTTCCAACTATTGCTTGTTTCACCAACAGACTAGTCTCTTTTCAGGCTGCTTGTTTCTGTCCTTGTGGCAATTGTCTTTCACAAAATTCATCAACTTTCCCAATACATATTATTCAAACAAACAAATTTATATAACCACCTATCTCACATGAATTAACTCTGGTCAGCATACAAAAATCCTTAACATACATTATTAAATTCACTGCCAAAAATGTGTCAAAATTGCACTCTTGAGCATAAGAAAGAGTTCCACCTAAATCTCCGCATATGCCATACAGATGTAGCTGTAATAAAGAAATATTGTCTTCTGTTGCCCACCCATCTCCATGAAACTCCTTTATTGGGAATGGGGACCCTTTAATATTCTCATTTGAACTAAGTGGATCAGACAGATTGGTCAGTTTAGAAGATACCTGGAAGCCAACTCGTAAAACATTTATTGGTTAAAACCAGCTTAGGAATTGCACACAGTAGCATATTCTGAGCCAATGCAGTGCCTCCAAAATCAGTGTTATTTAGCTATAGCAGCTGTCATACATCAGCAAGCAGGATGCTGTAGTTTGCATGAATTGGAGCTTCTGGATAGTCTTCAAAAACAGAGCCATGTAAAGTGTACTGCAGGGGTCTTCCTTAGAGGTATGAGGACATTTGTTACATTTGTCAAGCTTTCCTGCTCAAACAGGATTGCAATTGGCCTACCAGCCAAATTTTGGATAAGACTCCCCTATCTACAGCCTCTATCCTATGAGTCTAAAGAAGTTTTAAATCAACTAATGCATATGCAATATATCCTATCTTTTTTTCTGGGATTTCATCAGTCCTTGATCATGGAATATCCTTTTATTTCTTTTTACTTATAAGGCTAAACTTTAAAGTTTAATATCCACATAATTCTTATCCAGTAATCTAGATCAAACAGAGACTAATAAATTGAGCATAGAAACATTCAACCCAATATGTCAAACCACATCCAATAGTGAAAATGAAGGTGGAATGTAGAATTTGAAGGTAAGCTTGTACTTTTCGGGAGTTATTTGAAATGAGTTTGGAGGATGGCAGTCAGCTCCCAAGATGAAGGTATCTGTGGCTAGACTATTCCTCCATGAATCCTTTTATTAACAGACAAAGAGTTCTTTCAAGGTAGAATTGAAAACAATTTCCCCAGGAAATTAGTATGATGAAACATGTTTCTATAACTTGAGTCCAAACATATTTCCCCCCCTCATGATTCTTGTAGAGCTGAACTGCTAAGCATAAGAGAAAAGGTTTGTGTTAGCATGAACAATAAATGAGGCAACCACATGCTAATTTTGTCTAAGTCAACCCATGGAATCAATTTGTGGTTCACTGTAAATCAGAGCTGTCAAACTCATGGTTCACAGGCTGAATATGTCATGCACTGGCCACACCCACACCCAGTTTAGCAAAGGGGGAAAAAGTCAGGATACATCAAGTGATGCCACGGGTTTGACACCCCAGCTGTAAACCCATAACATTTGGGTTAGTTTAATTACTCTTAGTTAACCTTGAGTAAGAGTAGCTTATGCACCCAGCCATTACTTCAGGTGACTGATGATGATAAGTGATGTTGAAAACTCCTGGAGGTAATTTCCTGTTTTAGTTTCACATCCAGCACATTCTCCATTAATCCATTCCTGCATGCAAATCAGAGCAAGCAGATGCACCGCTCTGTTCAGCTAGCAAAAATAGCTTGATGTTTATTATTAAAGATTAGCAAAACATATAAAAAAAACTAGAGGGAAAATAGGACACACACAGACAGATGAACTGCAACTGAAGAAACTGATGGCAAAAGAAATTAAACTTGGACCTTTTACAACCCACTGGAAATATTGTAATTTTGTAATTAGCATGCTCATTCCCCAAAGGGAGGGCTTTAACCCTTTCATGTACATAACGGCAACAAACTCAAGAAGGAAAACCTGGCTGAGCTTTATTTATTCTACATTTGGTGGATGAGAATGATGGGTCCAACAAGTGACAGGAAAATGATTTGGAAAAATGCTGCAGACCTCATGCGAGCATAGTATCTGTTTGAAATTTATTAAAGCTGGCTAAAAAAGCTGTTACTGCTTCAAGGGCTGCATTAATTTCAAGGAATAGAATATATCCAGATTTGTGCATGAACTTGAACAAAAGTCAGGCTTACTTTAACAAAGAGCAGAAAGCTCCTTGCTCGCTTGAGTTCTTAAGCACTTTGGAATCATTTTTCAAACAGCCATCCTAAGTAACGTGGAGCTTTTATGATGTATAAATCAGTTAAATTTGAACTACCTGCTTCTCCCGTTAAATGGTGCCCTGAACATTTGCTCCAAATTCCTGTTCAGGTGGCATCTGTGATTACAACTGCAGGTTTCTTTTGCCTGGAATTTGGAACCCTTTCAAGCTGCCTACATAGCAAGGCTTTTAAAAATGGCAAGCACTGCTGCCATTAGCAACTGGAATCATTTTATCCTTTAATAATGGACATAGGTCAAGTCATTGTTCAAACTGCTTGGAAAGCCTCTACGAGAAAGGTTAATTTTCCCAGCCTAAATCAGTGCCATGGACAATTCTTTCCACTGAAATCTCCCTTGAGCCACAAAATGAAATAGAAGCTCTACCAAGACATACAACTTTGTTTTAATAAATCCAGAATAGAATGAAAAATAAAACAGTGATTACTTTTTGCCCGTCTCATTGGAATAGCAACATTAGAAAACAAAGAAACCCCAACTATTTGCTGACTGAAATATTCTATCTTAAAGAATGAACAAATCCAATTTCAGGAACGTTTCAGGGAGCTACAGTAAATTGAAGGTTGAAGTCTGCTGGCCAAAGCAACAGATAAAATCATATTTCAGACCTATGGCACATCAATAACTAATGTGATCTTTCAGATGATGGAGATGTACAGTAAGGCTTTGTGAAATTTCATCAGTATTTCTTTTGCCTCCCATTCTTCTTCCACACCCCTAGACATTATTATCTGTTTTGTCTGAGGAAGCATCCTCACATTTTCTTTAAACTGATCTACAGGCAATGATTTTGGTATCTGTCCCATTTCAAGGATCTACATTTATGAGTGACAAACTCGTGGCATCATGTTGCTGTCATATGACATTTTATGATGTTTCCCCCCCTCATGGAGCTGGATTGAGCATGGCCTGCCTGTGACGCATTTGGCCTGCGGGCCGCCAGTTTGACAATCCTGAAAAAACCACTTTAAACTTCAAAGAAATTGGGATGAC
This sequence comes from Boaedon fuliginosus, assembly GCA_027560395.1. Classification (NCBI taxonomy): domain Eukaryota; kingdom Metazoa; phylum Chordata; class Lepidosauria; order Squamata; family Lamprophiidae; genus Boaedon; species Boaedon fuliginosus. The sequence goes on from JANHGC010007638.1 coordinate 208,822, forward strand.
ATTTTCTTTTTATTTTGGACCCCAAAGACTAACTGCCCCCCTTTTTTTCTGAAGTTCAGTAGATGCTGCCTTTCTTTCCAACAAATCAGAATTCAGCCCAGGTAAGAGCAACTGTCTTTTTCATTCATTTTACAGTATATAGATTTAAATGGCCGCCTACAAACTAGGAAAGAATGTATAACCTCATTCTGATGATGTGAAATAAATCACTGGAAATTTATGAGAATTGCAAGGACCTTGTCAATATCTCTTTTTTCACAGCAGAGGGAGATGTTTCTCAAAGTAGCAAAGCAGCATCTTTTGACTGCATTTTTGTCAGAAAAGCTATAGTTATTATCTTACTTGTAATTTAATTTCTACTGTATTTACCTTACTGTTTTCTTCCTTGGCTCTGAATTTTTAAATTTTCAATAAAGATTTGTTCTCTAAAAGAGACAAAGTTTTAATCTTACCTTCAGTTGTAATATGCCACAAGTCTCTTTATTGTGACTTGACTTGTATATTAAAGATACACAAATTTATTCTTGCTCAGCTTTCATAGACTAAAGTTTAAAGTTCCTTAAAAAAATATTTGCCTATACCTTTACTTCTGTATATGTTTTTCCCCTTCCTAGAGCATGCATAATATTAAAGCTTAATTTAACTCTATTTTACTGAACATATATTTTATATCTAAAAAAATAGGGCTATTCAGAACCAGGCACTTAATATAATCTTCTCTGCAAAGTTTGAACTAGAATAATTGTGAATACAGTATTACTGGAACACATATGCTGGATATTAAACAAAGCATGCTGGGTATTAATGAACACAGTAAATTTTTACTATGTACACAATTGCTGGTTATAACATTACTGGACATTTTATATATACAAACACCACCCGTATATTTTTCATGTGCTGAAATGAATTCTGATTTTAATGCCTTGTAATTAGTTCAGTCTATCAGGTATATCAGCAAAATAAAAAACAGAATGAAGAGCTGCAGAAGTTCCAATATTATAGTATTGCCAACTTCTGTCTTTCCTGCATGTTGTTCATGCTGGATGGGACTGATGGGTTGCAAAGTTTCAGAATGCCCAGCAATGTTTATCTCCTAAGTTAAGTATTATCTAATTCAAAGATGGATATATTGTATCATTACATCATATATAATGTATGAATGCTATACAGTTAAGTCAATGGTTGCATTTGTAGGATAGGCATGGCTAATTAGCACAACACATGTGGATGATGATTGATCCTCCCCTAACCCCAAATAGGTTTACTTTAAAACCAGTAAGTATGCAAAAAAGTAGCAAGAGTTGCCATGTTTTCTTCACACCAAGGTGCCTATACCTTTAATAGATGTATGTCAAGAAACTGAAGATAACACTGTAGTCCTGAGCTATAGGAGCAAGATTTCTATCTGGTAGGTTTTCAGAAGACTATGCAGGCCTGTCACCCGACAGCCCGCAAGCTGGATGCATCACATGCAGACCACACCCACTCCAGCTTCACAAAGGCAAAAAACCCCATTGCATTACATCACATGATGCTAATTGAGCTTGACACCAGTGATCTAGAGGATAAGAAATCTCTGCTAGTTCTACATCTCTATGACATAAGAAATTATTTAATGAAATTTGTTAACCAGAGGCTGTTTAAGAAAGCATTCTTGGCAGGATTCTTAAACTATAAACCATAGATAACAAAGCACAATGCCTGGTTAATGCAACATGCTAGCTAAAGCCAAAGAAAGAACACTTTACTTAATCAATAAAGGAGCATATTTGTAGCTTAGGGTTGAAATGAGGGGTTCTTGGTGCTATCTGAGTTTGGTTGGGTTTTTTTTGCTGATGTTTCATTACCAAACTAGGTAACATCATCAGTTGTTAACACACTAGCACTGATGTTATCTAATTTAGATAATGAAACATCTCAAAGAAAACAACCAAGCTCAGAGAGCACCAAGGACCCCTCATATTGTTTAATATGTATCCAGTTAGGATGATACAGTGTTAAATTTTTCCTTTGGCTTTGTAATTCTCTAAATGAATTTGGATCAGTCATTGTTTTTAATCTAAGTCATTTCACAGGCCTGTCATATGCATAATATTGGAGAGAAGGAAAGAAGCATTTTATATTCTCAAGCTTCTTTAAGGAAAGGTGAAATAAAAATGTAATTGATATAGATAGGCATTTGTCAAAAGCTGTAATGATGTCAATGATATGAATGATTATTGTGCACAATTATGAACTGTGTAATTATTTATGATGACCTTGTAATGATATTTGCCTACTCTGACCAATGCTCATATAATACATTTTCTAAAGTATGTACTAGTCTAACTCAGTATACAGGAGGGCTTCCTGATCCCCATTTACGTTTGTGTCTAATAATGTAAAATCTTCATGGCCCATTTTAAACAAAATAGATTTTAATGGATTGCATTCTTTGAAGTATTATTATAATCATCAGCTCAAATCAATCCATTGTATGACAAAGGCCCTTCATTGAAGGTTATTGACTATAGTTTTCATGCTGGTCTGTGCATGTTGGTTAGATAGATTTATTTTTTATTTCTCAACCTAGGATGAAAAATGGTGATTGGCCGAGGATCACCCGACTGATTACCATTACCCAACTGACTTTCATGCTTAAATAGGGTGTGGAAGCTGGGTCTGCCTGACCCTTTCCCATTACTTTGATTACTATACTGCGCTGTCTGTCTCTATGGGTACAACTGATGTCAGTGTCTATATTTGTCACACCAAGACAGACTGAAAGATTAACAGAGTCGGAAAGGACCTTATAGGTAATTTAGTCCAACCCCTTGCCCAAGCAGGAGACCCTACACCATTTCTGATAAATGGCAGTCCAATCTCTTCTTGAAAGTCTCAAGTTATGAAGCTCCCATAACTTCTGAAGGCAAGCTATCCCATTGCTTGATTGTTCTGTCAGAAAATTTATTCTTACTTTTTTAGAGGAGAGGTTAAATCTCTCTTTGTTTAGTTTCCAGCCATTATTCCTCATCTGGACTACAAGTGCTTTAGAAAATAGCTTGTCCCCTTCCTCTATGTGGCATCCCCTCAAATATTGGAACATTGCTATCATGTCTTCCCTGGTCCTTCTCTTCACTAGACTAGCCAAGCCCAGTTCCTGTAACTGTTCATATGTTTTAGTCTCCAGCTCTAATAATCCTGGTTGCTCTTCTCTGCAATTTTTCTAGAGCCTCAACATCTTTTTTATAGTGTAGTGACCAAAACTGGATGCAGTACTCTAGGTGTGGTCTTACTAAGGCTTTATAGAGTGGTATTAGTACCACACTTGATCTTGATTGTATCCCTCTGTTAATGCAATTTAGGATTGCATTGGCTTTTTTGGCAGCACTACTGGCTCATATTTAGCTGGTTGTCCACTAAAACTGCTATTAAGCCTGGTTTCACCTAGTCTATATGTGTACCTTTGGTTTTTCCTGCCTAAGTGTAAGAATTTACTTTTCTCTACATTGAATTGCATTTCATTAGCTAGGGCCCAGTGTTCAAGTCTGTCAAGGTCCATCTGGATCTTCAACCTCGAGTTCCCCATTTGGGGAAGAGAGGCGGGATATAAATCTAATAAATAAATAAATAAAATAAAATAAATAAAACCTATCTTCAAGGCTGTTAGCTATTCCTGCCAGCTTAGTATCATCTGCAAATTTGATAAGTTCCCCTTGTATTTCCTCATCTAAGTCATTTATGAAGATATTGAACAGTACTGGGCCTAAGACAGAACCTTGTGTCACCCCACTGCTTACTTCTCTCTATGTAGACTTAGACCAGTTAAGGAGTACTGTTTGTCAGCCAGTTGTGAATCTATCTGGAGGTGATGCTATCTATCCCACTTTTTTCTAGCTTACCAAGAAGTAGGCTGTGGTCTACAGGACCATGATGTTAATCACATGGTAGTGCTCTCATAGGTAGGTAGGTACCAATCTATTTAAAGACAATCAAAATAAAGCCAGGTATTTCTTGAAGAAACAACACAATCACATTGGTCTGCTGCTTTGCATAGCAATATTCCATGCAAGTATCAGCCGGCCTCATTCAGGGGTGGCTGTGCTTATGCCAAATTTTTGAATTCAGCAGGAGTAAATCCTCTGCCAAAGCAATTGCCAGAAAATCTTGTGAATCATGCAGATCATTTGGCTTTAGCAAACTGGCAATGCTTCATACTTGCAGGAGCAGTTCAACCACATCTTATTGTGTTTCATGCTGTAGCTCAAGGACTTGCACACAACCTTTTTCTACCTGGGATTGCTGCAATGTTTCTTAATAGTTTTGAAAAAGAGCAAAGGAATCAGTGAGATGTAATTGGGTCTCATCCACATGCTTAGCTTGTGTGAGTCTGCTCTACTGCTTCCTGCAGTGAAGTGTCATCTGTCATTTTTTCCTCTTCTCATTTTTCCTTCCTTGTTGATACTGTATGCTAGCTGAATCGTCTCCTTCCATGCTAAACTACAGAAAAACAGCAAAGATGAGGTAGCATATCTCCTTTTTTGAGAGCTAATGAACTTTTCAGGCCTTTTCTTTGAGCACTTGCCATGTATAACCTGGAAAACCAGGTTATACTAGGAAAACCAAGAATGGGGTTGTGGGGAATGTAAATAATAAACAAGAAGCAAATGACACAAAGTAATGGTAGAAAGAATGGTAGGAAGAATGGTAGAAATGGTAGAAAGGATTGCACTGGACTGTATAGAACATGTGCATTCAATGTTATAGCTTCATCATATTTCTGTCTCCATTGGTTTATGAACGATTTGAGATGTTTATGGACTTTCATTCTCTAGTCTGCCTGCTAGTACAAAAAGCTCACATCTGTTTCAGTTTCTAATTTATTCACTGACACTCTTTCCTATGAGGAAAAGCTCTGCTCACATGATACTTGCAATACTGTAGGTGTAAAAAGGATATTTTGAAATTGGAGCGTATTACATTTGATTTGATTATTTTATTTATTTATTTATTTGTATTTATACCCCGCCACATTTCCCCTGTTAGAGGGAACTCTATTTGATTTTTAAACTTGAAGATGTGATACTTTATCAGAGGTTTTGAGTTTACAGCTGCTCCCTAAATGAACACCAAATTTCTGTTAATTTATTGAAATTGAATTCCAGACAGAGCCTTTTGATTTTAATCAAAGGTAAGATAAAATCTCAAGATAGTTTATTCAAATAACACAAGGGTTGGTGTCTGCTTTTGCCACAACATTCTGCAACTGTTAGAAATCAAGCTTGTTAACAGCCAAACTTGGAGCTATTAGGAGTACATTTTGGATATAAAATGCTTTATGTCTTTTAGTGGAAATTAATACTTGGTTATAACTTTTATTGTGAAAAAATTCTAAATGACAGTTTCAAGTATAGTCAAACCTACTGGAGGAACATCACACATTTTGTTGTAATGTTTAATTGTATTAAAATTAAACCAGGTTGAAAATAATTGCACATTTCTTTATATGGGTTTAATGATAAAAATCAGTCCAGAACAAATTAGCAATGCTTATGGAAAAAAATATAATATTATCTCTGTGTTCTGTCAGGTATGTTTTGGAATTAAATTTCTAGAGTAGCCAGACATTGCCTCCTGCAGTATTATGCCTGGAAGTTATCAAATGATGACACCACAATGGTCACAAGTTATGCCAAATAAAGCTAATAAAAGGTGCTCCTGGCTATTGTTTAATCTAGAAAACCAGACTTTGATGTAGCAGTGCCTCCAAACTGCATAGCTGCTCCTTCTGGAGGAACATAATCCAAATCTGGAGGATAGAAGTTTACCAATTTCACAATGAGTACCTCCATGTTACCTGGATATATATTATTTTATTATCTCTATTATTTAGCACAGGCTAGTTTTTCAGGAAGCCTTTAAATTATCTACAGATGATGTTATAGAGGAAAAATGTGTGTATCATTTCCATTTTGAAGAATATCATTGTGAGATCTGGAGTTGGGTTTAAACCTAATAAACAGAATGCAGCACAATGTGTAGGAAAGCAAAATGTAAGACTGTGAGCTAAACACTTAGCGTCCTTTCTCCAAGTAGTAGAAACCCATGATGAAGCATTCCCTATGTTTGGACGATTCTCCAGCCAGTCAGGATTCCTTCTGTCCCATTGTTTTTGTGTATCTCCACAAATCATCTGCCTGATTTTCTATAGCTCTCCCAAGAGCGAAATAATGTATTTTCAGGTTTCAGAAAAGTCTAGATTTGTTTTTGTCACTTGATGGAGAATCCAGTTTTTGGGCAGCCATCTAACAACTCTAAAGTAGATTGATTTGGCTGTATCAAATGTACATTTTTAAAAACAAATCAACATAGTCTGGAAATTTGCTTGTTTGTCCCACCAAGATTACGTTACTGCCACACACACATAGATACTAGGTGTCCCACCTATTGGTATTTTTTAGGTTTTATGGAAAGAGATTTGTTCCCAGTTGAAGATTTTATTTTTAAGTGTTTATGACAGCTCTACAGTAAAAGCTCACATCCTCCTTTCCAAATCCAGTAATTAAATTCCACCTACCTGAATTTCCCCCTGCTGTTTCAATTGAGCAAATTAATCTTCATACTATATTCTAACTGTAATCGGAAATGTTAAACAGCTGTTTTTGTTAAAATAAGAGATAGAATATATAAGCAACTGTATATTGGGTGTGGAAAGCATGTAACTTCTCTCAACAAAATGTTTGGATGTTCTTTCTCTGCTTGATTTGCTTAATTTATGCATTAACAAAATCAGAAAAGGCACCCCATATCTTTTTGCTAAAAAATTTCACAACAACAAATAGTATTGCAGAATAGATCTACATGGAATTAAATAAAATAAAGTTGTGCTGTGTTGCTGGGGAAAGTGATATTTTAAACTTCCCCACCAATTATTTTTTTTCTTAGCAATTTATTCTTTCCTAAAGCATAAAATGATAGTTGGACACTAAATATCAATTGTCTCTGCACAAACATTTATATGTGATTTCACTATGTTTTCATTTGGTAACATTGATGAAATGTAAGCATGGTAAAAAAAATGGAGAAAAGCAAACAAAAATATCTATTGCCTTGGAATCAAGTGAACCCTTTTACTGCTCACTTTAGGCCTGTAAAATACTATCTCCAGGCAAACAAGTAAGAAAGTGCTTTTAAGTTGGAAAGTATAATTGGATCCTCTTTTATCGTAGTGGATGTATCAAATGCTTTGTAGAAGTATTACAAAAACAATTAAACACAAAAGACCTCTGTGCACTGGAAATTCTAGGTGTCTTCATCACAAACCAAAAAGTTATCAATTGTTGCTAGTTATTGTAGAAACATCATGAAATGTTGTTAGAAGAGGCATAAGGTAGATCCAGATTTATTAGTGCATCCCTGGCCAATTTACTATGGATGGGCTATTAGTAACTAGATGTTGGAGCATCCTAGACATATCTGCTCAGCCTGCATGTCAAGTGGCAACTGACTGTGTGAACCAGCCAGTTTTGTTGACCTTGCTATACGCTAACCAGGATTTTAGATTTCAAATTATTTAATAATAAGAGCAACAAAGCAACCCCTCCCCCAAATACTGTTGCTTAAATAGCAATACTAGTAATAAAATGGGTAACTAGGATGTGAACCCATTTGATTTTGATGGTTCAAGTAAGATTTCTGGCTTAAAAGTCTTTAATTCTGAATAAATGACTTTTCAGCAAAGATAAGATGCCACAAGCTTGTAGTCTGCCAGCCCTACCTAAACAAAAATATCTCTCAAGATGTGCCTCTGCAGGCAGCCTCTTCTTGTGGTTCTTCCTTCAGGGACCACCAGGAGAAGATTATGCAAAGGAAGTGCTCCAGATACGGGCAGCAGCTTGCAATACAAGGTGCCACATATGCTTGGAGCCGCTTTCTCTTCGGTCCACACCCTCCCCCAAAGGGGGATCAAGCAGGAGAATTCCCCTCCCCCCCAAACCTCTCATGAAGAAAGGCATGTATTACTGCCTGCCAAGGAGTAAAGCCGAAAAAGTATTTTTATACAGACTGTCCTGACTACCCATTGGTGTAATAACTGGCAAAGGATAGGCGGGGGCGGGGTGAGGAACCGGGAAAATTGCGCAACTTGAGGCTACTCCTTCCCCGCGTGCTTCATCTTGAAATAACTTTAGCCGACTCGCAGCGAGGATGGGTGCCCGCCCGAGGGTTTAGATGTAACCTGACTCAAACGCGGAGGGCCTCGCACTATTCGCACCCAGCTGCTCTTCGTCCCGATCCTCTGAAGCAGGGCCCGTAAGTGCAAAGGAAATGCCAAAAGTATGCGAAGCCGTAGGATCGCGCGAGTCGTTGTGCCATCAGTCCAACCGCACCTTTTCTTCATGGACGGCTTTCCTTGCCCCTCCTGCCCGAGCCGGGTCAGGCGTCTCTCCCCGAACTCGCTCCAAAGTTGCCGCCTTTTGGCCCCCCTCAACCCAGCCCAACTCAGCCAGTCGAGTCCGCGCCGGCCCGGAGTGAAGGCGGCTTCTTTGAGCTCTCTTTCTCACCCCTCTCCCCGTCGGAGCCTCCCCGGCGAGCTCAGTCCTTGCAGGGAGCTGGCAGTGCGGCGCGGCGGCAGCAACGAAGCGGAGGGCAGGAGGCGGCTTGCAAGACAGCCCTTCCCGGCGGGCGAGCTTGACCCGGGTATAAGGGATAAATAGGCAAAGCGAAACGAGCCAGCCCGCCCGGCTGTCAATTCGGGCCGGGAGCGCGCGGTCGGCGGGAAGCCTGGCTACTATTCCCAGGGCAGGAGGAAGTGCGGCGGACCGATCTGCGGGCGGGATTTCACCCGAAATTGGGGCCAGCAGAGAGTGTGCGTGTGGGGGAAAGGCTCTCCCGCTTTATGCCAGTGGCTTGAGCCACGGAGGATCCCTTTCCCTTGGCGGCCGGGAACCCGGCAGCAGGCAGAGCCGCGGGTGGACTGGTCTTCTCCGATCCGCGGCTGGAAGACCCACCCGCTCCGATTCCCCACCCCTGGCGCCTCCCCCTCCAGCTTCCTCCTCCCCTCCCCGCCAACCCCACGCGCGGAGGACGGCCCGGGACTGCCAGCGTCGCTTCTGCTCCTCCTCGACCTTCTCCTGGGCTGCTCTGGAGGTGGGGGGTGGTTACTTCGCTGTGCCCCTCACGGGGCTCGCCTCAACTCATCCCGCCGGCAGCGCTCTTGCCCGCTTAAGAGGGGCGGGAAGCGTGCCAGTCAGCTCCAACCCCGCCCCGCCTCAGCGCTTTTCGAAAGCCAGAAGACTTTTTTTCCCCCTCTTCCCCCCTCCTCCGCCGCTTTCCTCGTTCTTCTCCAAACTAAAGATGAGGCGGATGAGTCGAAGGCTGGCGTTGTCTCTCCTGGGGATCTTGTGGATCGCCGCTCTCCTTCTCTTTCTCGGGGCCAGGAGGAAGTTGGAAGCGGCTGGACCCGAAGGAGGGCAGACGCCAAAGGTACGTGAAGGGCCCCGCCTCGCTTCCTCGGTGGGATCTTGGCGGGGAATAAAGGGGCCGAGGGAGAACCGGATTGGGTAATACCGGTGCGAGGACAACAACGGGACTTTAACGCTGGCCGGAAAGGCGCAATAGACTTCGGGTCCGAGCGGCCAAGTTGGTTCGGGTACAACAAATCAGCATCTCCAAATCCACGTGGTGACCAGACACCTGCTCGTCTTTTGCTCGGGCGGAGCTTGGGTTCCCCCTAGGCGGCTGACGGTTGCTCGGCGGAGTGAGCCTCCTCGCTCAGATTCCCGTTTAAAAAGAAAGCGGGCTTCCCCGCCAAGTTTTTTTGTTTTATTTTTTTTAAAACAGCAGGCCAAGTGGGAGAAAGGAGAGCGCGCTAGGTTAGCCGTTTGAAAAAATGGCCCTGGGTGACTTGATCGGGGTGCCCTTTGAAAGGCAGTCAGCCGCCTTTATTTACGGGGTGTGCTTTGCCAAGGTGAACCGAACCATAATTCACGCAGTCAACACAAGTTTCTGGTTCCACTACTAGTAAATCATTTGGACGGGATGGTGGCTGAGTTTATGCAACGCCCCAGGCTAAAGCGGTCTTGGCTCGGATGTGAACAGAGGTCTCGGGGAAAGTGATACTGGGTTGTCTGTTGCATCTATGTGTATATGAATGTGGTGTTATAAATCTACACAAACACACACACACACGCAAATACACACACAAACACTGTGTGCATGCGTGTGTGAGTGCAATGTTACACTTTAATAAAAACATTAAAACATTGTGCCCCAAAGCAAGTCCTTGGGAAAGGATCTTCTGATTCTCCCACACCCCTCCCCCACTTAGCTGTCAGTAGTTTGGCCCGAATCCAATGAAGGAATGCATAGGTGCCCTATGACACTGGATACTAAGTGATGCTTATGGCACCCTTAAAGGAAGGTTGTGGGAATAGTTAGAAGCCAAAAGCATCATTCGGGAATTATATATTTGGTCCCTTTAAGTACTTGCTTTGGTACTTGCTTGAAATAAATAGGGATGGAAATTGCATTTTTTTCTTCTCTTCAGTTTTAGGGTATTTTCACAGGAAAATGCTAAAGGCTTTTAAATCTGAAATGAGTCCACTTCTTAACTGTGCTACAGCTGGAAAGAAAGCGACAGACAGTTTTAAATCAGATGTGCATTTAACTAAGAGGGATTCTATATTCAAATTGCAGAAATGGGAACTCTAGAAAACAAATTTCAGTGTCATTTGTGAAAATGGCCTTAATGCCTTTAAAATGTTCTTGTTTAATAGGATGTTCAGCTTTTTTGAATGGTTAAAAGAGTCTTTAAACTAGAATGGTTTAGTGTTCTTGGGGACAAAGTGCACACCCTAGGTCTATAATTTGAAGATTAAATCCTGCAAAACGTATGTACTTGGTTCTGCTGTACACTGTTTAATACAGAGACACTCTCTTAAGTAAAAGTTTAACTTCTGATTTGCTGTCTGGCAATATTCATTCAAAAATCACAATATTCTTATGGTTTTACCACATGGCAGGACTTACATTATTTTAAGAATGTTTTGCAGTATAATCCTGTGGCTGCTTAATTGAAGGTAGATTCTACTTTGTATATTCCCTGTTCATGCTTTGCTGAAACTTAAGCCCCACTAAACAGAATGGGACTTCTTTCCAAGTAAGCAAACCTAATATTTCACTGTTTTAGCACACTTGTTACAAATTTTTTAAAGAATTGTATTTCAGTGGGTCACTTCAGGGTCTTTTGCTACCTTGATGTAAACCTATTTAATAAAGTTAAATAGATACTGGTCCAAATTGATTTAGGCAGACTTTGTACTAAAGACATTCCCACATTTTGAGGTATTTGGCATCATTTGGTATATTTCTAGTAAAGTAACACAGAAACCCATTCCACATTTCTGTAAATAGCAGTTCACCATGATGGTTCCAACTTGTTATCTATAGGTAAAGAATAATTTCTCCAGCAACTGAGTAAGTGCCTCGGTGCACCCATATAACACCTATCCTCCATGAGCTGAACTGGCTCCCAGTGGTCTTCTGGGTGCAATTCAAGGTGCTAGTAACAACTTTTAAAGCCCTACATGGCTTAGGAGTG
>JANHGC010007638.1:220502-231496 GCA_027560395.1 Boaedon fuliginosus
GGAAGAGAGGCGGGGTATAAATCTAAATAAATAAATAAATAAATAAATAAATAAATAAATAAATAAATAAATAAAATAGGTAATCCTCGACTTAAGACCACAACGGAACCAGAATTTTTATTGTTAAATAAGGTGGTTGTTAAGCAACTCGTGTCCAATTTTATGATTCTTCTTATGCCATGGTTATTAAGCGAATCACTGCAGTTGTCAAGTGAATAATGCAGTCAATAAGCAAACCCACCTTCCCTATTGAGTTTGCATGTCACAAATGGCAATCACATGATCCCGACATATTACAACCTTTGTAAATACATGTCAGTTGCCAAGCTCCTCAATTTTGATCCCATGATGTGCGATTGCTACAACAGTTTTAAGTGCAAAGAATGTGGTAAGTCACTTTTTCCAGTGCTGTTGTAGTTTTTAATGTTCGCTAACCAAATGGTTGTAAATTGAGGACTCCTGTATACCCAAACTGAAAGTGAAACTTAATAAACCATGTAGATTAGCTCAGGACAAGTATACCATCTGCATATAGCAGAGAGTAGATAGCTTGTCTCCACAATATATGGTTTGAAAAGTTATCACTCATCAAATGTCATTTGTAGATACTGTATATTCTTGGAAATGGGTGCATACCATGGGTGAAAGTCACCTCTATTATACATTGTGTAATTATTATTATTTTTTGCTTGAGACTTGAGGCTTACATTTTTAAAAATTATTTGTTTTAATCATGATTTGTTGAATAAGCCACATTGGCCAAGATGCCAGAATAGCTTATTCGCTGCTAAATTTGTAAACAAATCACATTATGCCTCGGAGCAATGCGTGAGCCCATTTGTTATTGTTGATCGGGACTGGCAGAATGGGTAAGCAAATAGCATAATGGTTGGAAAATTGGCTGAAAAGAATGGCTTTATTTACAATATAATCTACAGTTATTCGGGGCCCATTCATATATGAAGACAGATATTGTACAATAAAAATGCATTTATCATCTGAACAGAAATTTTTAACTTTATCAGTTCGAAAGACTGTTTCATTTTTCCTTTGGGTGTATGTTGTCTGCTAGAGGTTACATTAGGTCTACAGATTGGTTTGGTTCCAAGCTTAATGATTGCTCAGATGTAATGATTTTGGTGAACGCTGCAACCTTATATTAACTCAGAGTCCAATTTATTTTTAATAGGTGATATGAAAACTCTGACTAACCGTATTTCTGTGCAAGTCTAAAAATCCAATAATTAAACCAGTGGGCAGTGTCTCAATCACGCTTTCCACTCATGTCACTGGCTGGGAATGTCCTGGGCAAGAAAAAGAAGCAGTTTCTTTCTTTCTTTTTTTTAACTCCAGCCTTCCCAGCTTTAGATGTGCTGGACTGGGGAATAAGTAAGATTTTTTTTTTCTTAAAACAAAAACAAAAAAAAATAATACAGTATAACTTTACTGAAATTTGCCATTTTTTAAAATAAATAGGGCAGAAAGAAGTTGATTTACAAACCTTCAAATGTGAAAGTAATGCAGTTTTTATCCCGATCCAGGCCTACAGAGCTCTGAATCCTGGTCATGAATCTCAGTTATGGTTGTAAAGATAAAGTTGGCTCCCTTTTTGCTTTTCTGACAATCTGCTCATCTCTAAGATGTATAAAGAAGGAGAAGAACTCTTTTTTTCTCTGTGCTGTGCCTACTGACTTTGGCTGGTACTGTTGAATGAGAATTTTGTTTGCTTTTGAAAAAATACCTGAACAGAGGGTCACAAACATCTCCATTAGTAGGACAGAAGGAACATAGAGTTCAAAAACTTTTAACTATGGAACAATCAGCAATTTTCCCTATCGTTAGCAATAAAACTCCATTCATTTCCGCTGTCGTGGCTGAAAATGATTGGAATTGCAGTACAGTACATCTAGAACCGTGTTTCTCAACCTTTAAAATGTGTGGACCTCAACTCCCAGAATTTCCCAGCCAGCATGAGGAATAGCTAGGGAATTCTGGGAGTTTGAGCCCACACATCTTAAAATTGCCAAGGCTGAGAAACACTGATCTAGAGTGTTCTTTCTAGAGTCTAGACCAAGGGTGACAAACTCCTGGCCTGCGGGCCCAATACATCATGCACTGGCGACGCCCACACCCGATTTAGCGAAGGGGAAAAAAGCCCTGATATGTCACATGACAGTGCCGTGATGACATGGGTTTGACACCCCTGTTCTAGAGTATTCTAACATGTTTTGCTTCTGATCCCCTAAAGAACTTTCTAAGATCATTCTCTTCTCCAGCTACCATATCCCAAGCTGTTTAAATTCAACTTTAAAAAAAAAATCACGATAGCCACAACTGTGAAAAATAAAACCCTTCAGTTTTATAATTCGAGAGCTGCTTCCTCCTCTTCCTTCTCCTCTTTCATGGAGTACACTGAGCACCAGATGTTTACAAGAATGCATGATGTGATGCTTTCCCCCACGGGAACAGAATCAGCACTTCAGTCTGGAGACTAACAGCAACTTAGCAGGCAATCACCCCATCAGCTGTGGGGTTGAGTTAGGCAATATCAGCTTGTCTTATGGTCAGAAAAGTGCAAAGCTTGACAGAGGAAAGAACTTGCTGATAAAGCTTCAAAGTGCTTCTCAATTTGAAAAGTAAAGGCTTTTTTTAAGCAACTGCTTGAAAGAGGCTTGATACTTGCCTTTTGCAAAACAACAGGCAAGGGAGAGAAAGGCTGTACTTCTGCACAGGAGCCTACAATGTCTGTTGTAGGCTCCTAACCTAACCATGTTTTTTTTTTAAATTTCTCGCACATATATAAATGATTTGCCCATCTCTTTTGTCAGGAAACAAAGGCGCAGATCACTGGAAATTTTATCATGAAAACTAAATAGGTATGGTGATAATGGAGGGTCTGAATGAATCCAGGTTTAAGAAACCTTATACAGAAACAAAGTAATGTAATCTGGTCAAGTCACATATAGTTGCATGGCATTTTAGGACTCCTCAGTTTGTACTCGGTTATCCATTTTATTCAACTACTGGTTAGTACATCTGTTTATGACTTTGATTCCTCCCATCCAAAAATGTTCATTCTTTTTTGTGTCCATTTTTAAATATTTGTACTTTCTCTGATGTATACATTTTTTATGAACAGTTGCACATGTGAGCATTCCACAGTTTGGCTGAAAATTTGGGAAGTACACATTCTGTGAATTTTTAAAAATGGCCAAGACTTTTTTGAATCTATTCCTATGGAAACCTTGACATTCCCACCTCTCATAAAGGTTAGCATTCTGACAGTCACTTTTCAACAACATGGAGGTAGCCACAGGTGCCACTAGTCTGCTTTGAAGCTGACCATCTTGCATGGCTCTTTTAATGGATGCTTGCATAAATTACTTATGTAAGTTGTGTTCAAAATTGTGTCCCTTGAAAGTTCTCCTTTCAAGACGTATTACATTAAAATTATTTCAAATTATATTAGATGCACATAGATTTATTTACTTATTTATATCTTGCCTTTATTTTTATAAATAACTCAAGGTGGTGATCATACCTAATATTACTTTCCTCCTCCTATTTTCCCCTCAACAGAATAACTCTGTGGAGTAGGTTGGATGCAGAGAAAGAAGTCCAAGATGGATCTACAGAAGGAGCAATTCAGTAGAGTGTATAGCATTCAACTTCCATATCATTCTCCGCTTGGCTTCAATAGAGAAAGGTGCCTTAGACTAGATCATCCTTATCCAATTTAATATCCTCTAGATATGCTTTACTTCAATCCCAAGATGCTATGCTAGCTGCAGAATCATGGGAGGTGAGCCTGGAGGACACCAATATTGTCTATACTGACTAGCAGCATCTTTCTAGGTTTTAGGACATTAATATTTAGTATCCAAATGCACCTGCTCTCTCATCCTTTTATTTAGAAATGCAAAACATATGAAGAGAACTACACTATTTCTCTCCAGCTTTGCAGCTGTGTGTGTTTGGTGGTGATGACGGGAATGTGGCCAAATGCAAAAGAACGTAGAACTCTCATGCGTGCTCATTATTTGAGTAGCAAGGGAAATTTTAGGGACAACAGCATTTTTATACATCACAGTAAGGAATGTCTTTTTATGTGGTTGTAATTCAACAAATTTGGCATATAGTAATGTCAGTCACATGGAGACGTCTTCAGACAGCGCTGACTCTTCGTCTTTGAAACGGAGATGAGCACAGCCCCCCCTAGAGTCGGCAACTGACTAGCATGTATGTGCTAGGGGAACCTTTACCTTTACCTTTAATTTAACAAACTTCATTCAGTATTTTACCATTTTTGCCTCAACTGTGAGATTCTGGGCAATTGACAACATAGAAAAGACAACAAACAAAGCATAATGTAACACTTCCCATTGAAAAGAAATCTTTCATTGCACAAAAGCCCATTGAAATCAAATAGTTTTCAGCTCCTTCCTAAAATAAGAAAGAAGTCAAATTTCACTGTACTGCCTAGGGCAGCAGAGTTGAAAGATGGAGGTTATTATGGAGGGAGAAATTTACCTGGCTCAGAGTCTTTGTCCCTATCCTTATATGAAAGTGGGCTTCTCAATAGGCACTATCTGTATGACCAGATTGGACAGGCGGAGTCAAATGTGGTAGTAGGGTAGCCCCTGATATATTCTGGTGCCCCGCAACATGGAACCATTATAAGTAATTCCAGATATTTTAAATTACCAGGAATCAGTGCAGGAACCCCAGGTTAGGGTTGATTCTATAATAATATATCTTCAGAATTGTCTTTGAAGGCAGCTTAAGGTAGAAAATATTGCAATCATATGGTGGTCTGGATGAAAGTCACTTTGACCCCTTTTGCCCTCTAGATATTTTATTTATTTATTTATTTATTTATTTATTTATTTATTTATTTATTTATTTATTTATTTATTTATTTAGATTTATACCTCGCCTCATTTCCCCTATCAAGATATATACGTAGGCAGAAGGGATTACCATAATAAATGGCTAAGAATAGAACTTGTGAAAGAATTTTGAATTGTGTCTGGGTGGCAGGGAGAAATGAAGAAGGAATCTTTTCAAAAGAAGAAGAAAAAATTGCATCCCCTTTATGTACCTTTGTGTCATGCTGTATGCATTTGTTTGGTCATTTTTAGGGGAAAAACCTTGATTGATTTCCATGGGGGAAAACTAAAAAGCCACCAAAACAACTTTCTCTTGCAAAACCTCCTAAAACAGTTGGAGTGAGGCCAAATTGCTTGCAGATGGGAAATAAAATGCTTCCAAGCTCTGAAGATACACAGCATGTTAAAAACAGTATAGTAGAATAATATAGAATAATAGGGTTGGAAGGGACCTTGGAGATTTCTAGTCAACCCCCCTGCTTGAGCAGGAGACCTTACACCATTCTGGACAAAACATCCAACCTCTTCTTGAAAGCCGCCACAACTTCTGGAGGTGAGCCATTCCACTAATTAATTTTCTCATTGTCAGGAAATGTCTCCTTAATTCTAGGTTAGTGCTCCCTTTCATAATTTTATACCCGTTACTTCTTGTCCTAGCTTCAGGTGCTTTGGAAAAAAGGTTGACCCTCACTTCTGCTCTGTGACAGCTTCTCAGGTGTTGGAGATGGCTTTCATCCCCAATCTTTCTCTTTATTAGACTAGATATACCAAATTCCCACAACAATTCATACACCTTAGCCTCCAGATCCCTTATCATCTTTGTTGATCTTTTCTACACTTTTTCTAGGGTCTCAGCATCATTTTTGTATTGTGACCAGAACTTGACACAGCATGTGGTCTTGCCAGTGCGGTATAAAGCGGTACTTCATGTGATCTTAATACTATCCCTCTATTGATGGCAGTCTAGGATTGCATTGGCAGCTGCAGCACACTCCTGGCTCATACTTAAGTGGCTGCTCACTAGGACTATTAGATCCAATTCTCAGTTAGTGAGCCAGGTACCACCTATTGTATACCTGTGCATTTGGCCTTTTCTGCTTTTCTGCTTCTCTCATCTAAATCATTTATGAAAATGTTGAAGAGTATTGGGTCTAAGACAGAACTTTGAGGTACCCCACTGCATGCTTCCCTCCATTTAGATGCAGTTCCATTGAGAATGACACATTAGTACCGTTGATCATCCAGTTGTGAATCCATTTGGTGCTGAGGGTAGTAATTTTCATGTAATTTCAAATATGCCTTGTCAAGCCAGATACAATTTGTTGGTCCCTGTAGGGTAGTTGAAAATTCTTCTGTCCCTTGAGAATGTAGAAGTTTTATTTGATGTATACTTATCCATAAGCACAGTATAAGTAAAGTGATGTAAAATATCACTATAGCACAATATCAGCAGAATAACAGTACAATAATCAAGGTAAATCTTCTTTTAATAGCATCCAATAATGCCTATGCAAAGAAATATTCTTCATCTTCGTAAAGGTCTTGTAGGGGAGCATATTAAGAGTTTTTTTTAACGCTCAGGAGATAAATGAACTGGGGGTTGGACTAGAAGACCCCCAAGGTCCCTTCCAACTCTGTTATTCTGTTGCTCTGAACTCCAAATGAAGTTTAGAGGAGAGTCCGTTTCAAAAAGTAAGAGCTAGACAGAATTGTTTTGTATAATTACATGTTCCTCCTAAACACATAAACAGTAAACCATATTTTGGCATAATTTCATTCACACAGCAGGCTGTCAATTCCTGGTTCCATACACCATGTCAAAGCAGAAACAACCTCTGGAGTCCTTGGTGCTTCCTCGTGCACTGTAGATGTTATCTAGTTGAGTAATGAAACATTTTCAAGAAAACAACCGAGCTTGAAGTACATCAAGGACTTGACAGTTCAACCCTGAGCTACAAATATTCTCTTCTTTCGGAGAAACAACCTAATTTCATTTTAGTGTAGCTGGCATGTTGTGTGGACTTGTAACATGTGTTTCTAAAGATACTGAAAACAAGAGTTTTATTGTAACATTTCCTTCCATGCTTAACGATCACTCAGTGTAAATAAGCATGTACTAAAGTACACTCTAAAATTGCAGAATAAAATTCATTGGAGGGATTGCATTCTTTTTTAGATGAACCTTCCCTTTCCTTTAGCACTTGCTGAAGATTTGATTCTTTTTGAAATCCATTGAACAGTCAGAGATTTCATTTCCCCTGTTTTCCTCCTTCCTACTGAACTCATTACAGACCTGGCTCAGCATTCAGTCAAATCAACAATCTCTTCTTCCAAGAGATGGGAGATCAAGCCGTACACATCTAGATATACACATTATGTTACTGTCAACTCCATCAATCTGCTTGCTTAAAACAGCTTCTCTTTCATTTACCCTGAATTTTTCATCAAAACAGTTCCTTTCCCCCCTGTGATATATATATAAAATAATTGTATTCTTTTTTAAGTACACTAGATGCTTGACTTTGGATATTTGTAAACATTAATCTGAATTATGTGCTACATAGGCAAAAACACGATTTAATGTTTCATGGGACCTTGGACATGGGGTGTTTTTTTTCAGACACAGCTGCCTGGAGGAGTTCCAATTTTCTTAAGAGTTGGTGAAACATTCTACTATAAAGTTAACA
Organism: Boaedon fuliginosus; assembly: GCA_027560395.1. Classification (NCBI taxonomy): domain Eukaryota; kingdom Metazoa; phylum Chordata; class Lepidosauria; order Squamata; family Lamprophiidae; genus Boaedon; species Boaedon fuliginosus. Next base: position 228,079 of record JANHGC010007638.1, read on the forward strand.
TGTTTAAATGAATTATTGTTAAGATTAACTGTAGTTTACAGTGGTTGGAAGAAATTCACTAACTCTGGAAATCTGTTACGCTCCTCATGTTCCTGCATTCTAATTTCCATTTATTTTAGCAAGAATATCAGAACTCTTGGGAGCTGCAGCTCAAGAAAATCTGGAAGGGTACAGGTTCTATTTCTTTTTGTTAATCTATAGTTAACTGAATTTGGAAGCAGTGGAAGAGAACCATAAATCTGAGATTCATTCACGCCAAATATACGTTTCTGTTTTTAAGTCATACCATTTCAGTTCAGTCTTGTTCCAGGATTGCAGTCTGATTTTATTAGATGTGTTAAAGATCTGCAGAAAATAGGGAAGGAAGGACCTAGTACGAATTGGTTAGGGTCTGCAGTTGATGAAGTGATGACATTGGTGTCTCTCTTTTCTAAACTACTGGATAGTCTCCTACAGTAGGAGAGTAAGAATCAGTTACTGTTAGCTATATGAAAGCTATGGCTTTACGCTTAATATAATATGTGAACCTGATTTGTGCCACAAATTATTATTGAACAAAGTGTGGCTTAGTATGATATACGAACTCCATCACTGCTGTTTCAATGGATTCTTTTAAACTCAAACACCATTTATAAATCCTTTGCAGAAACCCCTTACTAACTTGGAAGCTTCAACAGGATTTAATCATTGGTATGCACTCTCTGCACATTAATAAACTGCTTCTTGCTCTCACACTACAGAGAAAGATAAACACAGAGAAAGCAGCACAAGTTCATGCCATTAATAAACACAACTTTAGAATCAGCTTTGCTGCCTTCTTTGAAATGGTCATAATTTTGGATAGATGATTTTAATCCAGCCATAGCAGCTAAGCCGATTTTTATATATATAAAAATTCTTCCAGTATGAAACAACTCTTGCTTTTTTCCTCTGCTCCTGAATGTATCAGATGAACAGAAAGGTCTGGCCATCACAAAGATTTACTGATGAAACTACATCATGCTGATCAGTGACCTCCTAGTAATGTCTTATAGATGTTAAAAAGGAGTGAGCCCATGGAAGCAGAGAGCTCAGGCTCAATCTCTTTTCCTCTTCCAGCATCAACTGAAATTAGTCTTCAAGAAAATAAGAGAACCACCATAACAATTTCCTCTCACTTCCAATCCCTGGCCTTGGCCAGAAGGATGCCATGTTTGATAGTATCATGGGCTATTGAGAGATGAAGGCGGAACAGAGTACGTTTACTACCCCCATTCTGAGTCCACCAGAGAACACGCACAAGCATGATCAATGCCATTTCAGCACTATAACTAAACCGAATACATCCATGAAAGTATATACAGTATTAGAAATATTGTCTAGTTGGTTGGTTGTCAAGGAAAGCACTTGACATGAATTGTGCAGAAGCAGATAGGATGACTATGTTGTTAAAAAATAAAGGGGACATAGAGTATTATAAAATATGGAACAGATGGTACCAATGGTACAAAGATAGACACAGAAAATAAAGGTAAAATAAGTAGATGATTGTACTTTAGCAATATATGTGTATAGATAATAGAGACTATAAGATAGAGCTTAAGGTATAGATACAATATTTCATATACAATATGTAAGATAATATATAGACACAAGAAATGGACATTCAAATATGTAAAGGAAAGGATCAAACACAGTACTGAAACATTATTGTAAATACTTGATTATTTTATTTTGTTTGTTGTTTTAAAAATAACTTAATAAAACACTTTTTTTAAAAAAAGGAAAGCACTTGACATCTGATTTAAGACTATAGACCTTTTATAAATTATTATTCAGATCAGTGAATTCTGATTTTCCTAACATGGCTTTCCATTTGGGTCCTTCCTCTAAGCAGTGGATAATAGTTATAGGAAAACCCTTTTTTTTAAAATCTTAGTCTTAATTCTTAGTGTTTTTCTTATTTGTTAACATCCCTGTTTCTGATTTTTATATTAGATATATCTAGTCTAATTACTTTTTGATCCATATACAGAATTCTGTTTTAATGATGGAAAAACAATTTTTATAGCTCCCTGTGTGAAAGACTGTTGATTTAGGAGTCCTTGGAGTAAGAACATAAGCAACAGCTGTAGGTGTAGATGGCATTGATCATTCATCATCATTGATCAAGATCTCCATACTATTAGTCCTGTTAAAACTAAATGTGCTGTATATAAACTTGACTCGTTAGGACAATTCGGGCACTGAATGCCCTGGCACATGTTGAGCAGACATGTAGAGACTTGAGTTATAGCACTGAGGGCTCTAGACTTGTGCAACCCACACTTAATCTGTGCTTCTGCAGTCTGCCTTACTTCGTAAAATTGACAGCCCTGATGAACAAGGCCATGCCAGGCAGAGCAATTTTGAGCCAGCGTTTCCTGGGTGGTCGTATCTATATCAAGCAACTTCAGGCAGGCTTTTAATGTGTCTTTGTAATGTTTCTTCTGCCCTCAATGCAGATGTTTTCCCAAAATGGAGCTGCACTCATACTGCGTAGAAATGATATGGCCTGCCCACTGGGTCTGTGCTTTCATTAGCGGTGTGTGGACTGATGATAGACTTGCTCTAGAAAGAATTTCAGTATCTGGAACTTTATCTAGCTATCTGATACCTAATATTCTGTGAAGACAAGTCATATGGGAACAGTTAAGCCATCTTGCATGCCTTGGATACACAGTCCACATTTCACAGGCATAAAGAAGGATAGTGAGTACCCACTGCTCTATAGACTTTCAATTTTATTGCTGCACTAGTTCTCTATGTTCTCACATACTAAAGCACAATCTGCCAAAAGCAGAACTTTCCTGGGCTATTCTGCAACTGGCCTCTGTATCAATGGGTCACTACTCAGAAGAGGGTGCTGCCAATACCTTGAACTGGTCCACTGCCAATAGTTATTATACCTTTTGATTGTGATTTGGGGTTCTGTGAATAGTCCACGTGGAGCAAGCCGCTGCATCTCTATCTTTTAAATATTGGTGGTAAGTTCAAAGTTCTCACAATTTGTAGAGAATTTGTCCATACTAACATGCTTGTTAGTTTAGTTAGTTAGAGACACAGGCATCTCTGACTCTGAGTCAGCTTCAGGTCACAGTCAGCAAAGAGGAAGTCTCTCAGATCAGTTTCCTTCACTTGGTAATAGTCTCAAGTTTCCTCAGGTTGAATAGCTTCCCATCCACTCTGCAGCTGAAGTGATTCCAGCATCATTGTCCTGAAAGGCAACATTCAGCAAGTCACTAAACAACGTGCTGATCAGGGTGGGTGGCTACAAGCACAATGGTTAACACCATTGGTGACTGGGAGTACCTTAGAGCAGCGGTTCCCAAACTTTTCGGTCCGCGGCTCCCTTAATACGCGCTGCGGCTCCCTTAATACGCGCTGCGGCTCCCTTAAT
>JANHGC010007638.1:294464-305803 GCA_027560395.1 Boaedon fuliginosus
GAACAGTGAGAGATCGCAACGGCACCACCCGATCCAGGGCCCCAGCGGCCGCATTAGTCCATGCAGCCACCAGGGACTCAGCCGAGTTGTGGGTCAGGGAATCAGGAATCTCTCCAAGCTCCCCACAATAGGGTCCATTAGGCACCTGGGGTGGAACCATCCAGTCGGTCCCACCTCCCTGCAGGGTGGGGCGGGCGTCAGGAAATCCAATTGAATCAGGGAGTGATCTGACCATGGCAAGGGTGAATGCCCATTCTGAGTGAATGCCCATTGCCGCCTCGAGTTCCCTTTGGGTGAAGAGAGGCGGGGTATAAATCTAATAAATGAAATGAAATGAAAATAAATGAAATGAGACTGTTATGAGAAGAACACTGAGCAACATTGGTGAGCATGGCAGAGTTGCAAGGAGAAAACCATTACTCTCCAAAAAGAGCATTGCTGTTCCTCTATAGTTTGTGAAAGACCTTTTGGATCAGCCAGAAGGTTATTGCAAGAATGTTCTGTTGACAGCTGAGCACACAATAGAACTTTTGGGTATGAATGAAAAGTGTTCTGTTTGGTAAAAGGCAAACTCTGCATTCCAATGTAATTAAGCCATCTGTGAAACATGATGATGGCAGTATCATGGTTTAGAGCTGCTTTTTGCCTCTGGACCAGGACAGATTGCCATCATTAACAAAACTATGAATTCTGAATTGTACCAGCAAATTCTATAGTAAAATGTCAGGGTCCATGAACTGAACCTCATGAGAACTTGGGTCATGCAGAAAGACCATGACCCAAAATGCACAAGTCGCACAACCAAAAAATTGTTAAAACATGAAAAGTTAATGTTGTGGAATAGTCAAGTCTAGTCCTCACCTTAATTCTATAGAAATGTTGTGAAAAGATCTGAGGTAGGCAGTTCATTAGAGGAAGAGTACTAACATCCTTGAGTTGAAACTGTTTTGTAAGGAGAAATGGGCTAAACGTCCTTCAAGCCAACATGATTTAGAGTTATTGGAAATGTTTAGTTACAGTTATTCCTTTCCCAAAAGGAAAGGAAAGGTTCACATACCTTTGCCACACACAAATAGGCGGCTTTGGATCATTTTCCTCAACAAATCAATGAACAAAGACAATGTTTTTGACTCTGTTTAATTGGATCCTCATTATGGAATTCGGAGAACAGATAATATTTTAGGCCATATTTATGCAGAAATACTGAAAATTCAAAAAGGTTTCACGGACTTTAAAGCTCCGCTGTAATTAATGGATGTGCATTTAAATTTTCTGTAAGATCAGAGTCAGCCATGGGCAGAGATTCTATTGTCAAGCCTGAGCTCTGTTTCCAGAACATGAAGTCTTTTCTTCAGAGATTAAAATCTTAAAATGGCTATCTCAAGCTTGGGAAATTTGGCAGATTCCTAAAACCCAACAATAGTATATTATGGAAATTAATACTAAGCAACCATTAATGTACTGAGTAGGTTGGTAAAATCATCATCCTGAGTTTCTTTCCAATAATAACAACAATGGTTTTGAGCAATAGGTTTGGCATTTGGAGAGGATATCATTTGCTTTGCAGTTGTACTAAGGAGAAGGATTCTCTGTTCATAAAATTGGAGCCTTGCTCATGTGACCAATCACAGAGCAAAAATGTCAAATCCAACAGGACATCCAAGCAGTGCTTGTGGGCATATTAAGGACCTTAGAGATATAATATCTTCTGGATAGTAATGTGATTGCTGTGATAAGTCATGTTGATGCCAAGGTTTGTGGAATGAGAGCTTGCCATTCAAAGGAAACAATATTAAAGAAAATGTTAATTTTAGGATTCCCCAGCTGTTTGGAGCTGATTGACTTAAAAGGAATTTTGAGAGCATGTTGTAGGCCCATAGGAAGGTTTGCCTATGGCTACCTTGGGGACCATGGGCTAGTCCCAAAAAATCCATTCACCAAAGAGCAAACTGGAGATAACACTCTTTACTTGACTCTGTTGATTTTTCTTTCTTCTTCTTCTGGGCAAATAGCCATTGAAAGATGTCAGCGAGTATTAACAAGAGACTTGACGTCTTTCAAAAAAGATGCCTTAGCCAAATCCTAAAGATTCACTATTTTGACCTTATTATTAATGAATAAGTGTTCCAAAAGAGTTTCTCCTCCAAAATGCATAATATTGTCGCACACAAAAGACTCCAACTTGCAATCCATATTCTCCACATGGAAAACAATTAAATTCTCAAGATGGCAATGAGTTAGACCAGTGGTTCTCAAAGTGGGCGGTACCGCTCCCTAGTGGGCGTTGGAGCAGTCTAAGGGGGCGTTGGAAGCTCCATTGGAATTAGGGGGCACCAGGAACCAATTGGTGGGCGGCAGACGATTCAGCTGGCTCCCATGCTGCGCCTGCGCAATGAGCCAAAAGAGGGGCTTCTTACCGAGAGCTTCCTGCGTGGTTGTTAGTGATGCGTGGGTCAGAGCGGTGCCGGTGCAGCATATATTCCTCTCCTCTATGTCCTCACCATTACTTGGGGCTGGCCCAACCCCCAGCAGTGCCCTAGGCAAGAGGCAGGGCATTCCAGGGGCAGGGCTTGGGCAACTCACACCCCCACCCTGGGGGTGGGGCCTGGCAGGGGACATTAAGCATTCAATTTTTTCTAAAAGGGGGTAGTGAACCAATAAAGTTTGAGAAACACTGAGTTAGACTCTCTTTGATACTAAACAGTCAAGTGGTCCTCCTTGAAATACATGACAAAAAACATTCATGGGAGACTTGAAAACTCTAAACATCACAAGGAAGATTCTGAAATAGTGGCCCAAGACCAAAATCCTGGAGATCCTTTCTGCCTGAAATGCTAAATAACATGCTAATTTTAAAAAAATGGCCAGAGAGCCACATTTGCCCTGGATTGAAAATACCCATAATTTTTATTTTTAAAAAAGTCCTGTGAACCCACATACTTTCTGTTAAACTTAGTTGATGCTCTGCTTTGCAGCATGCTGGTTTCTTATTAAAAGTTTTAATAAAACAATAGTTGGTGCTTTAGCAAAAGAAGGTGAAAAAGTGAGATGGTTTAGGTTTCATTTTAATTGCTGTACCTTCTTTAAAAGGAGTTCTAAAATAATGAATCCGTATTCTGCAATGCAAGAGCATTGACAAGCAAACAGGGAGAAATTCTAAATGAAACCAGGTAGAGATGAAATAGTGAAGCAAATAGGCAGATGAGAAAAGGATTATGCAGCAGAGTGATGTCCAAGGTCATATAAGGCAATAGCAATGTGGCCTCAATGTTTTCTCTTGATTTTAGATTGGACATTTCTGGAACATCAGTTGTGCATGAAACAATGATTGACGCAGCTTATACTATTAGTCAGGCTGTTCAGGCTCTTGGTACAGGAAAGTTCACATTTCTCCCCATTCAATCAAGGGTAGATGATGCTTGAAGTTCATTCTTCTTTTTCAGCATCAGCATATATTTAGTTCCTGTTAGGGCTTGATAAGCTTCTAAACTGGTTGTGCTAGGCAAAGTAAGCCAAAGAATGTTGGTTACTATAATACTGATATTATATTGCATTGGTTTAAGGTTGTATAGTTTGTAAGAAGCCATAGCTTATTATTGTGTATGGTAATTGGAGAATTATCTGATTGGATGATTTATTTATTTATTTATTGGATTTCTACCCCGCCTCTCTTCACCCAAAAAGGGGAACTCGAGGCGGCATTAAGGTAGCTGCATAAGAAAGAATAAGGTAGTAGCTCAGTTGGGTGTGGGTTTGTTAGGAGTACTATACTGTTTTAATACTTTCTCGGACTGATCCCTTTTGCTGACCTTGGATTGCTGATATCAAGACTGTTTATTAATTTTCCTGGACTTTGTTTGCGGAATACCTCAACGTGTTATATTTGAACTTGGATTGTTATACTGGACTTGCTTTTGCCTTTGTGTAAGTTTATCATTGAAATAATAGAGTTATACTGTGTGTTTACAACTTGCTGTTTGAAGACTGCTTCTGGGCTTAGTTCTGCAAACTGGGTATTCATGCTGCTGTGTTTTTCTCCCTTTGCAACACAAGGAGAGCTACACTGTAACAGTTCCTATAACTTGTGTCTACGTAATGTCTCCCCATCTCTGATAGTAGTTAATGAATTTGCACCAAACTCATTAATGTAGTTAAGCTGCATTTCTGGTAAAAGAGCTTCTGGTTGATTGTTGTCTCTTGTTTTCTAATGATATTTTTCAGGTAAGGCTGCCAGAGGGACCAGGTAAGAGCTTTTTCTATACCAGTTAGGAGGGAGGACATTTTAATGCTCATGATGGATAATCATTTGTTCACTCTCTTGTTCTAGATTGCTGGCAAATTCGCTAAGAGATAAAAATGGGAAAATGACGAATGGTCTTACCTTATGGAGAAATTCAGGGGTAGGGGGGCAGGTAGAGGAGAATGCTTTAATGCCTTAGAACACCTCACTCCAGCCCCTACACAACCAAGGTATATTCTTATATTTTATTAGTGAAGTGCAATGACCAAAAAAAGAAGAAGAATGCATCCAGGATACCAAAATAAAAATATAGAAATTGTCATGATTCAAACATATCTTGGATCTAATCTTTAATGTCAAGACTGTAGAATTTCCCCCCTTGAGTAAAATATTTCTTTTAGTCAAGTCCCAGGCTTCACAGAAGGATAATACCATAATTTGCAAGTATAATTCTGCATCTCATTTATATTTTATTGAGAGGGCAGGTTGATACTTTAGAGAATACTTGCTATATTTTCCCCAAAACTACATTCACTAAAGAATCAAAGGTAACTATGACTGGACATGACCAAATGATGTGAGCTAGGGAACCCTCAAAATGCTTGCAATCTAATACTTAACTTTAAAAAAAATTGAAAAGTCCAATAAACATCAAACATTTTCTATTAATTTTCTATGAATTACCTTAATTTCCAAATCATAATTTTACATATCTTAAAACTTGGCCTCACTGATTTTCAAGAACTGAACGTTCCAATTTCTCATTCCATGTTTCATGTTACCAGTGTTCACTATTTTTAGTTTCATACAAAATGGAGTTATTGGTTTCATTTCATTTTAAAATTCCTGACATTCCAGATGCCTCTAAAATTGCTAAAGCATCTGATGAGTGTGCGGGAGATGATTCCGGTATGTTATAATTAAACATAGCCTCTCAAAAATCTTAAAATGACCATTTGGATAAATTGATTTAAGATATTTCAAAATCTCTCTTGTTTGTCCAGGCTTTTCAGTAAAATACTTTCTTACTATCTTCAGATTAGGGTTACCCGGATGTCACTTTCTAATCTCATCTAATGAGATTCTGGATCAGAGGTTAACCATTTAGTAATGAGTAAATAATGGGAAACGTAATTTTCCATAACATCGTGTGGAAAACATGCCCGCTATTTACTGTAAGCTGATTGTAGAACTTGTCAAGAATTCGAAGGGGTCACATATCATACACTTATTCACTAATCAAACCTACAGGTGGCAATATTATGAAAAGTCCTTATTTCATAATGAGATGACAGAAAAGCAAATCTTTAAAAACACTTCAAAAAGTATATATGAACCATGCAAAGCACTTTTCAGCAATTTATATGATTAAAATTGTCAAGTTCAACTCAATTGTTGCTATATTACAACTATCAATCACCAAACAAATATTGTCAGACAGTGGCCTGGATTTTGCAGCTTTCATTTACGAACCCGTTTCTTAGGGAAAAAATGAAGTTCTTCTGTTCATCTGATATACATTCAATGATGTAACTGGCATAGGACTTTTTACATTACTATTGCTATGAAGAGCAAACCTTTACAAAGTAGGAGATGCTTAAATGAGTCACAGACAGATGCTGCATCTTTAATTCTGGCTCATTCCAAACACCTACTTCCAAATGAATCCATAGCACTGGATATCCCTGAAAGATTTTTTTTTCTTAAGGAAAAATTGGTGCATTAGCCGGTAAATGTGCATATTTGAGCACTGTATGGATTTTTTCCCTCTATCTCTGTTTATGAATATACTGTGGTTGAAGATAAACACATATCCTTGATCTGAGTGAGCATGATGATAACTGTGCAAGGTGCTTACAAACTGAAGCTCAAGTACATGCCGAGAATTTTAGAACTGGCTTGTTTGAGCATGTTATTTATTTGTTTATTTATTTATTTTGGAAAGGTTTGCTTGAATACCTTAATGTTAACACTTATTCTTTTAGCATTGTACTGGGAACAATTCCAACAATATGTTGCTACAAAATGTTTTCTTAAACTTGTGAATCTGACAACTGTAAAGCTTAAACAACCCTCTTAACCCTCAGATTTTCTGCATGAAGCAACATTGTTTTTTACTTCTCCATGTTCCACGCCCCATGCCTTGACAGGAGACCTAAACTATGTTAAATAGTGAAATATTTTGTTATTCCTATTAATCTAGACCAAAACTCTGTCCAGGTATGATACACATGAGTGTCAAAGTATGCCCACATACTATGACTCTGATGCTTTCAATCATCCTGTCCTTCCTGTGTCTGACATCATTATCATCATGATTATGATCATGATAATCAAGATCAAGATCATCATCATCTTTGATTAGAAGAAATAGCTGCCTTTTTCTAAAACAAAAACCTATTCTAGTAGCATCTTCATTTCCAGTTGCCTCTGGAAGCTGTCTAATGCCCTCCTCTCAATCCACAAAAGTAAAATGGAAAATGATCAGCAATGTCCTGTAAAGCTGTGAATGTCAGCATCTTCATTCCCTAAACTGTATGAGTCCATTATGCTGGCCACTTGGTGAAATGTCATAATATTTTGTTAAAATTCTAAGTGTCTCATCTGGTGCAGAGTTCTGTTGAAGACAAAGAGGATAATTTCTTTTAGGTGGTTTGCTGCAGGAATCTAAGTGTATCTGCCTCAGCAGTGCATGGCTTGAGTGCTTCTTCAAAAATAACAAGGTGTTTGAAGGATGGGACACATTTAAATGACTATATAAATACAGACCTTGCATTATTTTTAATTCTAAGTATGAAGACAACAGAGAGCTGCCTGAAACAAGGGAAAGATGATGATAAATCTAGATAAAATATATCTAGATTTATATATGTCTTTGTGACAGCTAGATCATCAGAAAGGCAGGCTAAAAAAAAGGATATTGAATTGTGATCTCAGAGAAAATAGTCCAGAATACAAAAAAGCCCAGGACAAATTATTCAATGGTGTAGGTATAAAAACAATAGAAGTGCTAAAAATGAAGCTAAAGCTTAAATATTTTGCACACATGTGAAAGCAAAAGTCATTGGACTAACAGATTAACAGAGTTGGAAGGACCTTGTAGGTCATCTAGTCCAACCCCCTGCCCAAGCAGGAGCCTCTACCTAGAATCGAACTAACAGCCTCCAGATTGTGAGCTCCACCTCTAGGCCACCAGTCCTAAGCTGGTGGAAAAGAATCTGATATTGAAAAAAAAATCAAGAGTGACTGAAAGACTTGTCGAAGACAAGGTGGTTAGACACAATGACTCATGACACAGGCATGAGCTTAGAAGAATATTATAAAAATCTTCTAAAGAATGTCTTTATTTTGTTTTCAGAATTTTATCATGTTTTATGCCAAATTAAAAATTCCATCTCACTATATTAACTATGTTTCTGAAGACAAAACACTCTAGAACTCAAAAGGATTATTATGTCATTCAATACAGTGAAGGAGAGAAACAAAATGACAAAGCCAGACAGATATTTCAGAACATATGTAACATATGATAAATGTATCTAACAAGAGGTTTCCATCTACCCTATTTCAAGGCCTGGGAAAACAGCAGATTTTGAAGGCCTTACAGAAGGCCAACAGGGTGGGAATTACCTGGATCTCAGGATCTCATTTCAGAGGGCAAGTATCATAGTAGAGATGGTGTGCTTCTTGGGTCCTGAAATACAACCTTGTTTGAAGGGACCTGCAGTGTATCCAGTCTGTGAACTCTCTTGGCTGGGCAGAAACCACGGGAGATTAGTTATCTGAGAGAACCAGGCCCTGTGCCATTCAAGGCTTTATGAGTGATGAAGGCACCATGAATTATACTTGGAAGAATATTGGCACAGTGCAACTCACAAAGCAGAAGTGCCATATGGCAGCCACTGAGTGAATTACTGTAATATGAGCCAGTAGTTTTCAAGGGCATCCCCGTGTAGTGTGAATTATAATAGTTGAGCTGTTTTATGACAAGAATGTGAGTGACTATCTAGAAGACTGCCCAATCCAGGAAGTGGCATCTGTTTTCTTAGCAGGAGTTGTGAGCCCAAGACCTCCAAACTGCATACCACTCCTAAAAGGGAACTTGTACCCCATCCAAGAATAAAATCTTCCACAGCCACAACCATTCGATCTTAGTAAGAGTGAGTTGGATTGGCTGGCTGTGGATGAAAAAAACACACACACACATTTGGATAGCATCCGCATAACATCAGCTGGTAGCATTAGACATTACCCAACATCTCCATTTAGATTCTGAATGAGTAGCATAAGAATTGACAGCAAAAGCTGTGTGGCTTCACAGATTTATTTACATGTACATGCATTTTATTAATTGTTAAAATGTATATCTCACTTTTTCTGTGGTTGTCTGTTTCTGCCTTCTGAAATTCTTTTTTTTGTGATGGATAAATGATCAGCTTAAGGAACATTTCTGACATAGCTTGAATGTGTGGGTGAAAATATGGACAGTCATCAAGCTCTTCCCCATTTCTCAAGCAGGGTGAGGGATTGAGGAGTTCCAATCTCATTTTATTTAAAGGTGATGGGTTGGGGAAAAGTGACAAAGTATGGAGGAAATTGATAAAGTGAGAAGATGCCTTTCCAGCCCAACAGAACTTCTGGTTTCTTCATTTAGTAGGTGATCATAAGGAGAAAAAAATGAATGTTCCTCTTTTGCAAAAGATGTACTGGGAAACAGAATGTATTTCAATTTCCATTATGTTGCTAATTGAAAATATATTTCTTCCTTTAAAAAAAAAAGAAATAAAACATGATTTCACGATTTTACTTCAGCATTCCTAGAAATGTGTAAGAGATACTTCCTTTGTTTCTTTAATGGGAAGCTAGAAGGCGTGAGTGGGTGGGTGGGGGATGCTGCCTTATTCTGTTCAGGAAGGAAGCTATTTTTTAATTCTGTCTCCCCAGGACAACAAATGGTGCTTGCAGTTCTGTAAGTGTTTGCTAAGGCAGATGCTATGATTTTCCCAGCATGATCTCTTACGTCCCCGCAGGGATGATTCTACACTTGTACAAAATTGTGTAACCGAGCCAAGGATCTTTAGGTCACCCAGTGACATTCTGTTGCTTGCAGGTTCCGTTACCATTCTTCAGTGAATTATATGGTTTTGGTGAGCAAAGGATTGTTCTCAGGAGAGGTTGAGGGAATGGGGATAAAAGCATATTTCAGGGCATTTCCAGGATTTGACAGACCATATGCTGTCACACAGAGAATGATAAAAAAAAAAAAACACAACTCCATTGTTACTTATTTATCAGCATATGCCTAGAAATTTGTATGTATATGGAAAGCATTTGGTTATAAAACGTTATGTTGTCTAGCTAGAAATAGTATACATTATTGAACCATTATTCTAGATTTTCTGAATTAAAAACTTCACACTCATACTTAGCCATAAGTATCCATGCCTTTCCAACTCAAAGCCTACTTCATTGAGCTAGGTCTTTGGTTCAGAAGAATTGAGATTGGCACCCACTATGCATGATCTCACTTTGTGATGGCTATAATTATCATCTACTTTTATGCATGACAATACTTGACTACTCCCACTTTGGTAACCTTATTAAATCTCTTCTTACTTTGCCACTTCAGTGTCACTGCCTCAGAACTACTTCATTTCTTTTTGAGAATTGTGTCTTGTTTTGTTGGGTCATCTTAGAAGTTTTCATTCTAGTCCTTCCTTCCAAAATTTTTTGCCAGGGGCCTGCTTTGAATTGTGCTTTGTATGTCACTTTTCAAATTTATCAACTTGTCCTTCTTACATATTTGCAGTAATAGATGGATAGATAACAAAACAGCTACAAAGTAACATAAGTAACAGTATCATGGCAAATACTAGGTCAAACTATGTTTTAAACTTTGGGAAACAGGATATAAAACTGGATAAAAGGAGTATCAACTATATATTGGACCTTTTTTTTTTTTACTAATTTCCTGTCAGTAGATACAAGTATATGTATGTCTCTAACATGAAATAAACCTATAAATTAATTTTCCAGAAATAAAGTTTAAACACCTGGTTGAAGTAGGAATATGTTTTGATAACAAAACAAATGAAAATTAATCTACTTGTTCTAGATTTTCACTATTTATATATCACTTGCAATGTTTCATTTCATTTTCTCCATAAAACCCAATCTATTTGATATATTCATTTTCTGTTCCACATGACATATGGCATAATACGGTCTATCTAACATTTGCTACAAATTCGTTCATGTTCTTAGCCAGCAATACAGCATTATTATGCCTATGACAGTATGCGCACATTCACAAGTTGAATTGATCTACCTCTGATTTCACCAGCATTCCTAATTTATTTATTATTAAACTTGTATGCTGTTCATCTCACTGGTGGCTTGTGCACATACAACCAAAATACAACAATAAATAGGGATCTTAAATTTAAAATTCAGTTAAAATAAAATTGGCCCAGATGGACAGGCAGAGAGTAAAGTGCACACAGGGAGATGGTGGGCTGCTATTTACTCCATTAGCCAAAATACCATAGCTCATTGGGGGCCATTATATATTTATCTATTAATAAAATAAAACACCAAGGAAACATCACAAAACATTAGCTTACTACATGCTCAATGCTGTACAGGTAGTTGACTTATGACCACAATTGAGGCCAAAATTTTAGTGGCTAAGGGAGTCATTTGTTAAATGAGTTTGCCCCATTTTCTTGCCACAGTTGTTAAGTGAACCAGTGCAGTTGTTAAGTTAATAACATAGTTACTAAGTGAATTCAGTGTCCCCATTAACTTGCTTGTCAGAAGTTCATAAAAGGCGATCACATGACCCTGAGGCATTGCAACTGTCAGAAATATGAGTCAGTTGCCAAATGTCTGAATTTAGATCACAGGGCCACGGGTTGCAATAGTCATATGTATGAAAAATACTCATATAAGTTACTTTTTTCAGTGCTGTTCTAGCTTCGAATCAAGGGTGGGTTCCTACCGGTTCGCTGGTTACCCGCTTCGTGGGCGCGCTTTCCGAATGTCTGTCAAAAGCGTGCTGCGCGCGATCGATTCAGAAATTTCGGTGCGGTTCTGCAAG
>JANHGC010007641.1:3723-16274 GCA_027560395.1 Boaedon fuliginosus
GCAGCAGGTGGTCTCGAAGGTACCCCGCTCCTAAGCCATGAAGGGCTTTAAAAGTTGTTACTAGCACCTTGAATTGCTCCTGGAAGACCACTGGCAGCCAATGCAGCTCATGGAGGATAGGTGTTATATGGGTGCTCTGAGTTATACCCTCAATCACTCGCGGGGCCGCATTTTGAACCAGTTGAAGTCTCAAAGTGCTCTTCAAGGGCAGCCCCATGTAGAGCGCATTACAGTAGTCCAATTGTGAGGTGACAAGGGCATGAGTGATCATAAGAAGAGCCTCCCAATCCAGGAAGGGGCGCAGCTGGTGCAGTAGGTGAACCTGTACCTAGGCACCCTTGGCCACAGCTGTCAAATGATCTAATTGTAGCTGCGGATCCAAGAGTACCTCCAAGTTGCACACCCGTTCTGAGAGGAGTAATTTGTCTCCCCCCAGCATAAGTGATGGATAGTCAAATGGACCACAGGGAGGGAGGCAATATCTACAGCCACTCGGTCTTGTCAGGGTTGAGCCTGAGCCTATTAGTCCCCATCCAGACCTTTACATCCTCCAGACACTGGGACATCACCTCAGTGGCATCACTAGTTTGACCAGGGGCAGAGATGTATAACTGGGTATCATTAGCGTACTGATGATATCCTACCCCGTGTCATTGGATGATCTCACCCAGCAGTTTCATGTATATGTTTAATAGGAGAGGGGGGGAAGACCAAGCCCTGGAGGACCCTGCAAGGCAGGGCCCTCGGGCTCAGTCTCTGTCCCCCCACCAACAACGACTGGGTATGGCCCGAGAGATAGGAGAACCACCGCAACACGGTGCCCTCCACTCCCAGCCCTGTAAGCCGCCCCAGAAGGATACCATGGTATATGGTATCAAAAGTTGATGAAAGGTCAAGAAGCACCAGGACAGAGACTCCCCCCATCCTGGGCACGCCAGAGATCTTCTACTAGTGCGACCAATGCCGTCTTGGTGCTATACCTGGGCCTGAAACCGGACTGCAAAGGATCAAGATAATCAACTTCATTCAAGGTATGTAGGAGTTGAAGCGCCACCACCTTCTCAACAACCTTCCCTAAAAAGGGAAGGTTGGAGACCGGACAAAAGTTGTTCAAAACAGCTGGGTCCAGGGAAGGCCTCTTGAGGAGGGGTCTCACCATCGCCTCCTTCAAGGCAGGCAAAATTTAAAAAATTAGACAACCATTTATTTGAAATGGTATAGGGTTTCCTGCTTAAGCAGGGGTTGGACTAGAAGACCTCCAAGGTTCCTTCCAACTATGTTATTCTATCCTATCCTATTCAAATTCTATTCTCTTCTACCCATCACAGTATTATAAGTCATAAGTCGTCGGTTGCCAGTACACATAATGTAGGTAATGCTTTAAAAATGTATCAAAGTTTTTTAAAAAAAGAATAAAAATAAACATTAACTTTTCCAAATCCCTAGGAATATTTTAAAGGCCCACCTATGGACTATGCAGAAGAAAAGAAATCTGCATTCAAAAAAATCAAATAAAAATTAGAAAAACGATATTAGAAAAACAAAAGCAAATAAAATTCAAATCTTTAGAAGAGAAACCTCCAGTGGTATATTACCTGGATGTCCATGGATGCCTTCTGGTCTTCTTCAATAACCTGATCTATTTACCAAAACATCTACTAATCCATAGTTTTATGATGTTTATAGTTATATTAACCAACAACTTTTTAACTGAACAGCAAATTTAATTTTCTGGGACATAATGGAAGAGATTTCTCTGGAACATAAAAACATATTTGTAATTATATCTGTAAGCTCCATTAAGTAGACCAAGAAATAAGCCCCACCAGAAAGCCAAAGCTGTTTTTTATTGAGATTGACTATAATAACTTGCAAGGCTGATTATTCTGCAATTCCTCTTCCTTCTTACATTTCAGCAAATGAGGAAGTGTGAACTGAGCCACTTCAAAATAATATCTCTCTGTTCTCGACTGAAGTTTCAGCCACATTGCTCTTGCAATGGATCTTACCTTGCTCCCTCAAGGTCATCTTTGTTATTCTCTGAATATCGACAAGTAAAAGTGATCACAAGGACGTTGTGATCTGTGATATTGGGAGAGCCCTGGATCAGATGGATTTCCAGTTGAATGGTACAGAACTTTGATAGACCTAATAGAAGAGAATATTTGTAGTTCAGGGCTGAATTGTGGGGGTCCTTGGTCTCTGAGATTAATTATTTTCTTGCAGACATTTCATTACCAAACTAGCTAACATAATCAGTGCTGCAAGAGAGTTGGGTTTGCTTCCTGCTTATATACAAGTGGCTTTGTACTTCTACCACTGGTCTTTTTTGTTGTTGGGAGGTCTGTATGGAATCATTTCATCTCTATTTCCTTCATTATCTTCCTACAAGGTATGCAGGGTATCAACCAATATATCTGCTTTATGTGGACATTGAAATAGTAACAGCAAAAGTAGCCAAGAGGCTACAGAGCGTAATACCCCTAAAATGCACCCATCCCAATCTTGACATAAAAAAATAGACAAGCATCTGAGAGCATTCTGATAACTGAATATGAATATGGAGATAGCCAAAGATAATCAGAATTAGCACCCTAATTCTGTTGAATACTGGAAAGGACTCCATACTAGTCCAAAATGAATTTATGGAGTTTTTTTAAGATGCAGCTTCCTGTGATGTTTTGTTCATTGGATTGCAATTTGGGGTCTTCATGCTGTGGCTAGACTTATCCCCCAGTCAATTTGTCTCATAACATCATGGCAGTCAATAATGATACGGCTTTCCTCCCTTAATTTTTAATTTAGTTCTTGGTCCCTCGGCTTCGTCTATTGTCAGCCCCCAATTAAAGATTTGGTGGCACTCAACAAGGCATGCAAGTTTCTCAGAGCTGACACTGCTTATTCTTGACAATAATGCCATGCGATTCCCAAAATTTATTGGCTATACCCCAGTTTAGTTCCAGCTGGGGAATTCTGGGAATTGAAGTCCACATATTTTAATGTTGCTGAGGTTTGAGAGTCTGTGTCTCTTTTTAAAAGTTTTATATTCAGTTTCTGTATTTTTAACATTTAGTTTCTACAACACCCGATTCCCTTTGTGAGAGAGGTGGGCAGTTTCTAGATGTGATAAATTAATAAAAATAAATAAGAATAACGGGAGGCTTCAGTCTATGAGAAGGACAAGATTAAGTCGCCCCTTCTCAGCTGCTTCCTGAATTCTTATTAATGAGATTTATATGGGTACTTCTCTCTCCCACAGAGGGAGGCAGGGTGGCATATTAATAATTCTTCCCACATCTTTCCATTGGACTTAACGAACGTTTCCACTGCCACCAAAGGGAACTTTCTAAAGCAGGGGTGTGAGGAGAAAAGGAATGAGGAAAGACAAAAGGAAAAGAACGGAAGATGGGAAGAGAGCAAGGAAGGGAAAAGAAGGAAAGAGGGGAAGGAAGAAGAAAGGCAAATGAAAAGGGAAGGAGGGAAGATTATAATGAGAGGGTCTGAGGGAAGTCCTGCCTTCGCACTTGGCCACCACAGGTGCCCCAACACAAGTGACATCGAGCTGGCCACGCCCCAACTGATAAACACAACCCTGATGCGGCCCTCAATGAAATTGAGTTTGACACCCCTGTTCTAAAGGATGCATTCAAACCAGGGTAGCAGAGAAGCCACAGGTTACCTCAGGGAGATTTCCAAACAATCACCATCTCCCCATAAATAAGTGTAGCATAAAATAACCCAGCTTTATTAGTCAACAGAGCAGAGCAAAGGTCTGTCTCCTACCTCTGAGGTAATAAAATAGAGTACACACACACACATTTAAGATACAATCGACAAGAAAACACCCGTGGATAAATTAAAGCTATTTTTAATGCATTTACAGCTACAGAATCACAAACATTCACGGGAAGAAAGCAGTGCTCGCCCCTCTCCGTGCCTCTCTGTGCGAATAAAGCAGGCATGCATACAGGTCGAGGGGCTACAGGCGGGCGCAAAAGGTGAAGTTTCATCGAAAGCGAAAGCCAGAGGTTTGGGGAAAAAAGGCGGTGGAATCACGAGCGTCTCAGGAGAAAAGCGCCGGCTAATCTAGATTTGGAGGAAAGGCAGATTCCGAGGCAACTTAATCGGGACCATAATTGAATGTGGTGGTTGTCGTTTTCACGGAAGAAAGGGATCTTCTTCTAGCTAGATACACACTAAAACAATTTGAATTTTGGGATGCAGGTGGGCTCGGCCCTACTGTTCTTCAATCTGGACCGCTCCAGAAGCGTCGGATTATAACGCTCATCGTTGGAGGCCAGCCTGGGCTGGGGATAATGGGAGCTTCTGCCCAACCATCTTGAGGGCACCAGGTTGGCAAAGCTCTCGTGGAACTTCTCCTGGACTGGCAAGACCTGGGTTTAAATCTTTCCTGCCTCATGAAACAGAACCCCCAAATCAGGTGGGACGGGACTCAGAGCTGTGTGTGTGAGATCTCCATTTTCCTCTTCATGAGGAGAGGACAAGCACTGGCGAAAGAACATCCTATGATTATAAGGGGACAGCATGCCTACAGATTCGCTTATTGTGATTTATTTAAATTTATTATAATCACCCAACTTGGAATGTCAAGACTACCGAGCAAATACAGAGAATATTTGCAGAACCTTCTGAGGGAAGAGGAGGAACCAGCTGAGACTAAAATATACTCCCTATGAATGAGGCTCAACTCATGCTGGCTTAGTTTGAAGAAGGGTTTCTCAAATGCAGAGTATTCAGACTGAACCTGGGGCTCACAGGCCCATACGGGTTGCACATAATTTTGGGTCAAAACAATAAAAGAGACAAAGAAGGACATCCCAACCCAACCCTCCTCTTTTATTGGAATGGTCTACCCAATGATATCAAATCGCCTTCAAGATAGGGTTAGCTCCCGATGACTTCAATGGCAGGTGTACGCAATTTTCTGAGGAGTTCAGAAGTTGGTTGTTGGTTGTTCTCTCAACCTGACATCCTAGCATCTCCTGAAGGCTTCCATCCAGGACCATTCAGGCCTTAGTTTTTCTAAGAACAACCAAAGTTAGCTATGTGCTGTCTTCTGTTGGTCAGTCTCCACAGTGCCGAGTATTGTAAATCTTTCCCTTCTCAATCCATTTTTTTGACTGGGAGAGAGTAACCCCATAGATCGGGGTGTGAAACTCACTTCGTCATGGCGGCGTCACATGACGTATCATGACTTCCTCCCCTTACGCTAAACAGGGTGTGGCCAGCATGTGACACAGCCTGCCTGTGGGCCGTCAGTTTGACAGGCCTGCCATAGATCCTTAATGTGCCTTCTAGCCTAGCCTAGTAGCAGGATTACTATTAAAACAAATTAAGATTCCTCCATTCTCCACTCCTATTAAGGTGCCCCAAGGATACTAAAATGGTTTTCTATTTATGGAGTCAGCCGGTACCAATTTTACTCAAATATGTTCCCCACGGGACCGTTTTAAGAGACCATGTTCCCAACCTCTGAACGAACCCAAATCCATGGAAGCCAGCAGGGAAAGGCTGAGAGGCGCTCCAAATCCAATGTTTTTCCAACCTGGAATTCTGAGAGTTGAGAGTCCACGCGTCTTAAAAGTTGCCAGGTTTGATAAACATTGCCCTAAACGATAAAATTAGGGTTAATACAGATCAGAGAAGTGTCATTAAAGAACCCAAGCCAGAAAACCCACCCCCTAAATTTCTAAATAGCTTGGTACATTCCTGGTTTCCAGACATTTGGGGCCAGGAAGACAAAAATGGCCAACCTCAATTTATCGTTTTTCCAGAATCCTCCCCGTTTTCAATCTCACTGACCCAGTGGTGGTATTCAATTTTTTTTACTACTGGTTCTGTGAGCATGGCTCAGTGGGCGTGGCTATGCTGTCAGCCAATCAGAGGTGGTATTTTCCGGTGTCGGGCCGATCAGAGGTGATATTTGCCGGGTCTCTGAATCATTCAAAATTATCGCTACCGGTTCTACGGAACCTGTCAGAACCGGCTGAATACCACTTCTGCACTGACCCAAATGGTGGAAGAAACATTTTAGAGCTGCTTCTTCACCTTTGTGCTCATTATCTGGAGAGAAAGAACATCAAACAGGGAACATATGTTACTGCAGCTCTTCTCTGGCTCGAGGCTGGCTTAATAACGTGTATAGAGTGTATATAAAAAAAATCTTCACACCCCTGGTCAAATGCCAGGTTTCGCGATAAAAAAGAACAGATCCCCCCAAAAATCGCTTCTGAATTTTTTTCCACCTTTAATGTAACCTGCAAGCTGCACAGTTCAGTTGAAAAACTGAAATCTTCTACGGGGGGAAATTAACAATACAAAAATGTACAATAACATAGCTGCATAAAGACGCACACCCGTGAGCTAATACTTTGTAGAAGCACCTTTTGATTTCCCGACAGCATGCAGCCTTTTGGGGAAGGAGGCCATCAGCATGGCACACCTTGCCTTGGGAGACTTTGACTTCCCTTCCTTGCAAAAGTGTTCCCAATCTGTTATAGTGCGAGGGCATCTACTGTGCCCAGGCCTCTTCATCTTACCCCCCCCCCGCCCCCCATTTTCAACTGGATTCAGGCCTGGGCCAATCCAAAACGTGGATCTTCTTGTGAAGCCACTCTTTTATTGATTTGGAGGAATGTTTTGGATCGTTGCGTCGGAAGGTGAAATTCGTCTTCCTCTTCAGTATCGTAGCAGAGGCCTGAAGGTTTTGCGTCAAACCGGGCGGACATTTTGAACGGTTCATAATTCCCTCCATCTTGACTAAAACGTTCCAGCCTAACGTTGCCACCATCATGACTCTGGCACAATGTGCAGTGTTGTTTTTGTGGCAAACACATTTTTTGTTTTTTTGCAATTAACGGCCACAAGGTTCAACCTTGATCTCATCAGACCGTAACAAATTTTCCCCATGTGGTTTGGTCAGATTAAATGTAGGTTTTTGCAAAATATAGACAAGCTTAGATTTTTTTAATTTAATATAAGGCTTCCATCTTGCCACCCTACCCCACAGACCAGACATATGACAAATACGGGAGATGGTCATGAATGAAGACGAATATATGTATCCCAGGATAATGCTGGATGATCCAATCTGGGTCGATCATGGGGACCAGCTTTTGGACCCGTGCTGGACCCAATCTTCAGGGAACCTCTCTCTAGCAGGGTGTGTGATTTGGACTCTTGTGCGTGCGATATTTATATGGTGCCTGTTGTACGTGGTTTTTTAAATGCTGATTGGGGTGTTGATGGCTGGCGATGGTTGTTCCAAAGTACTGGTTGTTTTCATGTGTCGTACACAACCAGTCCTTGCTGGCAATTCCTTCAGCTCCTTTAATGTTGCTGTAGGCCTTTGGGCAGCCTCTCGGGTTAGTTTTCTTCTTTTCATCAAATTTGAAACGACATCCAGTTCTGGGTAATGACCCTGGTGTTGTACCGTATTTTCTCCGCTGTCGATGACTGTCCTCACTGTGTTCCACGGTACATCCAATGCCTAGAAAATGGGGTTTTTTTTGTATTTGTTCCCTGACTGATACCTTCCAACAAAAGATGCCTTTGATGATTTGAAAAGCTCTTTGCAGACCGAAGCTTTTGCCGCAAGAGGCAACTGAGTAAACGTCAGAAAAATCCTACTAGAAGAGCTGAACATTAATGGGCTTGACCAGAGTCATTTTAATTGAGGGCAGGTATGTACTGACTACTACTTAACATCAGTTTGAATGTGATTGGTTACTTCTGAGCATAGCCACTTCCCTACTTCTAAGTGGGTGCG
Organism: Boaedon fuliginosus; assembly: GCA_027560395.1. Classification (NCBI taxonomy): domain Eukaryota; kingdom Metazoa; phylum Chordata; class Lepidosauria; order Squamata; family Lamprophiidae; genus Boaedon; species Boaedon fuliginosus. Next base: position 11,513 of record JANHGC010007641.1, read on the forward strand.
AAAACTTACTTATACAGCTACATTATTCTAGTTTTTTATCTTTATTTCCTCCCCACGAAAGAGTTTTGTTTTTCGAGTGAACTGTACAGCTTGTATGTTACATGAAAGGTGGGAAAAAATTCTGAAATGATTTATCTTGGTTTGATTTTTTTTTACATCTCAAAAACCTGGCATTTTAAACAGGGGGTGTGCAGAATTTCTACATCCAGTGTTATGTTGCCCTTTCCATCCCACCATTTGATACTGATATAAACATACCCCAGCTTCTTCCTTCCTATATGCCTATAAGTTCCTTTCTTTCCAATGGATCCAGACCCCTCTCTTCCCCATTTTCCCACATGCATTGAGGGGCGGGGGGAATGCACTCCATTCTCCAGAACATAAACAGGACACCCCCCCTGGAGCAGTTCAGACATGCAAATTGCATGCTTGCTGGATGCAGGAAGCTTTAAATAAGGACTTCGTATGGGTGAAACGATTCACCAGAGACCAAATGTCATCGCCTCGTATCTCTTCCAAGTCCCCATGTTTTGCAGTGAGAACATCGCTCAAGTCTGCAGCCCAGGCATGTGTGAACTGTCTGAGGATGGTTTTTTTTCTCCTCCCCAAAACACATCATACTCCTAAAATTCTCTCTTGCACACACTTTTTGGCAAGTTATGCCTCTCCTGATTCCCATTTTGTACAGCACTGCCCCACCCACATAGAGGGAGAGATGCTAGAAATTAAGAAGAGGGGCTGCTATGCCAGTGCAAGCCATCTACTCCTGCATTCCGCTTCCCATCATCCATCAAACACAGCTTGAGGGCATCTCACTCCGTAAGTCCCCAAACATTTACAGGACTGCAATGCTGACGTGTAAGAGGAGGGATGGGCAACCCTTTATCAGCTCTGGACTTCAACCCCCAGAATTCCTGAGCCAGCCAAAGTTCACCGGTCGTAAAGGGGCCATAGTTTCCCAGCCCTGCATGAGAGATACAAGAGCAGACAATTACAAGAGCCCAAGTATCTTAGGAGAATTCCTGATCCGCGCTCTGTTTGCACAACACACTAGATTAGGCTACAAAGGGTCTACAAGTAGTCCTCAACATACCACCAGTTGCTTAGCGACCTTTCAAAGTTAAGGTGGACCTGTCTTGCAACTTATGACCCGAATTTGAAGTTTGGGTGGCCGCCCCCTCCAGCAGTCACGTGACCAAACCTTGGGTGCTTGGCAACAAGGCTGCATTTACAGCCATTTGTAGTGTCCCACAGTCACGTGACCACATTTTACCACGGTTTTGCTGAAAACCATGCCTGTAGTAAACCATTGGTTTGCTTAAAGTCCTCAAGTGTTTGCTTAATTACCATGGTGCTTGCTTTATGCAAAAAGGCCATACAACTGTTTTATGGTTTTCACGATTTATGACGATGGTGGGCAGGTTCCATTATGGTTCTAAATCAAGGACTACATGTAATCTCTCTTTGTCTTGGGAGAGTTGGGTGAATTGGGCCATCTCATTAAGCTACAGTTATTTGTTTAGTATGTTAGGTGAATAACACCGAGCAACTGTGCTTTCTCAACCTGAAGTTAGGATTTAGCCCAGCGTTTCTCCATCTTGCCCACTTTAAGTTGGGTGGACTTCAATTCCCAGAATTCTCCAGGCAGCATCGCCATTGCTAAGAATTCTGGGAGTTGGGGTCCCCACATTTTAAAGTTGCCAAGGTTGAGAAATATTGGTTTAGAGCAGTGGTTCTCAACCTTCCTAATGCCGCGACCTTTTAATACAGTTTCTCCTGTTGTGGTGACCCCCAACCATAAAATTATTTGGGACCACATATTAGAATATGTGTTTTCCAATGGTCTTAGGCAACCCCTGTGAAAGGATTATTCGACCCCCAAAGGGATTATTCGACCCCCAAAGAGAACCACTGGTTTAGAGTGTTACGTGAACCCAGTCTTGAGGTGTTCTCTGCATCTACTCAGGCCACATTTCAGAATCTGCAGTTTCGTGGCAGAAAGGGGGAAAAAATCATTGGAGAACGCTTAGTTCAGGGGTGTAAAATATACACAGGTTAAATATTTCCTACATCTTTAACAATATTCAGAGCAGTGAGTACTCAGGGGACCTTTTAGAGTTCTCTCTGACAGGGAAAACAGGGAAAAGTTCTCTTGATGTCAGGCAGGCAGGAAGACATAAGGGTCTAGAAAAATCTCTTCATTTTCCCATGATCTAACTCTCAAATTTCCCCTCTGCTATTGTCTATCTCAAGGATGGGCAACTATGACCTCTTTACGACCTGTGGACTTCAACTCCCAGAACTCCTGAGCCAGCATGGCTGCCTTGGAATTCTGGGAGTTGAAGTCTACGGGTCCTGAAAGGGACATCGTTGCCCAACCCTGCTCCATCTTATAGCAAGGGTGGTTCACGCTATCAGCTGCTGGCAGAGCTATCATGTGGGACATATCATGAGGGAGACATTTTTGGAATCAATCCTTTGGCTCCTCTGGCTTGGAAAGTTTCCTGCATGCTTGGTGTTTACATCCATAAGCAATCCCTTCTGCCTCTTTCAGGAAGTGGAGCGCACTGTTCACGCAAGCCAAGCCTGCATCTTCTACATGCTGAGGTGCACAGAGATACATAATGGCCGGATGGTGCATGTCAGCTGGCCTTACCGAGAAAGCCAGAAAGTAGATCTTGCAGGAACATCCCTGGGCTAATTTTAAAAAAACAACAAATCCTCAAAGTTCTTTAAAACTAATAAACAAACGAATGTTTTCAATGGTACATCGAGGAAACGGAACGGCCTTAGGAGCTACAGATGCTACGCCGTCCCGGAGATATAGGATTCCCCGCCAGAGTCACATGGAAACCAGCCCGGTGCCACATCGGCAATGCTTTGCGCTCTACGGGCATTTCAAAGGTTCCTCTCCCGTATGGACCCTTTTATGGCTTAGAAGGTGGGAGCTGGAGATAAAGCATTTCCCGCACTCCAAGCATTCGTAGGGTTTCTCCCCCGTGTGGACCCGTTTATGGCTGACGAGGCGGGAACTGGAAATGAAACTTTTCCCGCACTCGGCGCATTCGAAGGGCTTCTCCCCCGTGTGAGTCCTCTTGTGGGTGATGAGGGAGGCCTTTTGCCTGAAGCTCTTGCCGCAACCTGAGCATATATATGGCTTCTCTCCTGTGTGGATCCGGCTGTGAGCCGTAAGGTTGGAACTCCGGCTGAAGTTCTTCCCGCAGTCGGCGCACTTGTAGGGCTTCTCCCCTGTGTGCGTCCGCTTGTGATCCGTCAGGTGGGAGCTGCTGCCAAAACGCTTTCCGCACTCCAGGCACTCGTAGGGCTTCTCTCCCGTGTGGACCCGGATGTGGTTGATGATCTGGGAGCAGGCGCTGAAGCTCTTCCCGCAGAGGGTGCACTCGTAGGGCTTCTCGCCCGTGTGCGTCCGCTTGTGCGTGATCAGGGAGGCCTTCTGGTTGAAGTTCTTCCCGCAGTAGGAGCAACTGTAGGGCTTCTCCCCCGTGTGGACCCTCTTATGGGTGATGAGCTGGGAGCTGGTACTGAAGCTCTTCCCGCACTCAGAGCACTCGTAGGGCTTCTCCCCTGTGTGCGTTCTCTCGTGGGTGATGAGGGAGGCTTTCTGGTTGAAGCTTTTGCCGCAGACGGCACATTTGTGCGGCTTCTCGGGCATGTGGGTCTCTTCGTGCCGCATCAGCTCGGAGGGATGCGAGAACCACGTCTCGCAGACCGAACATTTGTAGGGCTTCTCTCCGGTGTGGATCCTCTCGTGGATGATGAGGTGAGTTCTCTCGTAGAAACTGGCCCCGCAGAAGGAGCACTTGTGGGGTTTCTCCATCGGCTGAATTTCCGGAGGGCCAAAACTTTTGCAGGAACTTTCCCCTGGGTCGATGTGCCGAGGAATCCCTTCCTGAGAGGAGCATTCGCGTGCACCCCTGCTGCTCTCCTCAAAGCGTTTGGTCACCTTTCCGGGATGGTTTTCGGAGGGACCTTCGGAGTTCTCGTCCGACTCAGAGCCTTGGAAACTCTTCCCTGTAGCTCTTTCCAGGGATAACCCACCACTGACTGTTGGTTCAGGATGATTGGGCTGGAAAGAGTCCTCCTCCTCTTCCTCTTCTTGTTCGTTCCCTGTGGTGACAAAAACAGATAAAAGTTAGGATAGGTCTCTCCATCTTCATCAAATCTGAAAAGCACAAAAGCTTTGCTCCCTCTTTGGCCTTCAGTAGTACAAAGAGTCCATGGAATCTGTTAAGGTCAAGGAGGAATATTTTACCATCTCTGGTGGAGTTGCGACAAAGCAAAAAAAAATATTGGACTGGATTCACATATTAATATGGAAGATTCTTAAAGTGAATATAAAGATAAAACCAGATACTTTTCTTTTAGGATAAATGGACAAAGATCTTTGGGGGGGAAATAGGAACTTTTGTTATATACCCACATAACACCTATCCTCCGTGAGCTACATTGGCTTCCAGTGGTCTTCCAGGTTCAATTCAAGGTGCTCGTAGCAACTTTTAAAACCCTTCATGGATAGGAGCGGGGTACCCTGGAGACCGCCTTCTGCTACCTCATGCCTCCCAGCGCCCAGTTAGGTCCCACAGGGTTGGCCTATTACGGGTCCCGTCAGCTAAACAATGTCGGCTGGCGGGTCCCCGTGCTAACGCCTTCTCTGTGGCAGCACCGGCCCTTTGGAATCAGCTCCCCCCTGAGATTAGGACCATCCCCACCTTGTTGGCCTTCCGAAAAGCCACGAAGACCT
>JANHGC010007644.1:0-10278 GCA_027560395.1 Boaedon fuliginosus
AAGTCCTTCCTTTGCCAGGTTGAAGGCACCGGGGCCCACGGGGGACTTGGGTGTGCACAATTGCTGGGTTGGTGTGAGCAATCCTTGCCATTCCAGCCGGGCTTCCTCGGCCTTCTCTTTGTGCTTCTGTGGGACAGCATCCCCCTCCCGCCCAGGCTCTGGTGCATAGCGAAGTAACCTCCTTGGAAAGGCCGAAAGGTCTCTGGGGTCCTGAATGCAGCAGCCGGCCAAGTGGAGCCCCAAGTGGTGGCTGTTAGTTGATCAACATCAGCCTTCACTGGGGGAGGAGCAGCTCAGATCAGATTTTGTTCTGCCTCTTGTTTACCTGTCAGTCAAAATGCCAGCCAGCAGCCTGAGCTCAAGGAACAGCTCCTGTCTGGCAAACTGGGAGTCACCTTTGTAAACAGAATCAAATCAGCTGAGCACATGCCTTGGTTCCTGGGGCAGATTCTTGAAAGACAGGGTGGAATATGGACTGCTCTGCTCTCCTGGGAAGCCCAGGGGAACTGCTGGGCAGGAGGGAAGCTTTTGTTGGAAGAAGAAAAGGAATTCCATGATGGGTTCAACTGTGGAACTGAGGCCATTTGGGGACAGAGGAGACCATGAAGGCTCTTGAGCTACCAAGTAGCAGAATGAGTGTTTCAGCCTTCCTTAACTGTCATTCTCTGTCTGCACTCGGTAGGCTGGTCCGAGACTTGGACAGGCGACTGTCGCTGAAGCTGTACTTGCCAAGACCAGGAGAGAGTGGCACAGCCTTCTCCAGGTTGAGGCTTTTGCGTCATAGGTCAAAAGTGCTTGGTAGCTTGCCTGGGCTCTCCCCGGGCAGAGGGTGCTCAGCTTCCTTCCCCAAGGGAGGATCAGGTTTTTCCGGTTCCTGTGGTGGAGCTTTTGATCCCTCAGCACTGAGCTCTCCAATAAAAACTTACCTTTGTCCTCCTTGTCTCGGAGCAGCTAATCGTCCAGCAGCCCTACAGTACCCCAGGTGCTCTGCCATCCTTTGGAGCGGTGGCAGGAGGGAAGCAGCAAGGAGCCCTCCCAGCGAGGGCTGCAGTGGAGACTTGGCCCTGCCAGAGGGCAGGAGGGGGGTTGCCTTGGGGCAAGGGCAAGGTGGGGCCAGAGGCTACAGAGGAGAGCCTTCCTCCCTATGCTGCACTTGGCAGGAGGGCAGCCTCCTCACTTCTGCCTTGTCATGCCCGTATAGACGTTACAAAGGCAATGGGTGACAGGGTTCCAAGTCCCCCGTGGGCTACCTGCTCTGAAGGAGCCCAGATGCTGAGGGGGCCACTGGGGTAAGCCGTGGGGACCCAGGACGGGACCCACTTACTCCCCGATGTTGCTGCAGTCCTGGCAGCCATGTCTGAATCTCCCAGAGGCCCTGATGTAAAGGAGCCACGTTTTCAATCTCTTTGCAGAGGAGCGTGAAGGAGGGGCTCTTGCTGAAGCAGACGAGCTCTTTCCAACGGTGGAAGAGACGGTTCTTCAAGCTGCGTGGCCGGACCCTCTACTATGCCAAAGATTCCAAGGTGAGGATGGCAAGGTATGGGAGGGCTGCCAGCTTCTGCCCAGGAGCCCTGGGCACTTAGAGAGCCCACATTTTGGCATCTCCCCAAGTGGCAATGTACTCCCCACCTTGCCCTGTGCAGAGATACCCAGATCTGTTTGATATGGCCCTGAGGGCTAATCAATAAAGATTGATTGATACCCAGATCTGTGCAACAAGAAGGATGGGAGAGCACCACAGATCTTTTTAGGAAACAGACTGTAATCTGCACTAAACAGCCACAGGACAATCTTGAAAATCCTGCAGTTAGCAAAGGGATATATGGTGGCTCTACCCATTTTCTTGATTGGATTCTGAGCCAAGGCATTCTTTGTGAAATAAAAGAGAAGCCGCTTGAGCAGGGTGAGGGATTGTCCATGGCTGGCCTCCAAAATTCTGGAGTTCAGTTGACATCTCCCTTTCCTCCTTGCTCTTCTAGTCCCTGATCTTTGATGAAGTGGACCTGTCAGATGCCAGCGTGGCAGAAACCAGCATCAAGAACATCAACAACAGTTTTACGGTAAATCTGCCCTGCCAACTGGCAGCCTTCCCAGTAGACTAGATGAGGTCAGAAGCCTGACATCGGGCTTCCGTTTGGCATACCCAGGAGTCTCTTCTCCTTCCCCAATCCATCCTCCTCCCGCTCAGCTGGGATCCCTAGAACACTTTCCCTGTTTTGGGTCCTACAGATCACAGTAGCTCCCTTCGTCCTCTATGTCCGCATCTGTCTCCTTTTCTTGAAGGCTGGGTGGGTAGGTGGGTATTTGGAAAGAATCCGAGGTAGAGCCCATTTTGAGAGCACCAGCAGGCATCCCGTGCTACAAACGATACAGAAACAGGCGGTGAGAACCAACCTCTCTCTGCCTGCAACTCAGAGAGCCAGCAGGGCGGGAGGCACTGGCAAAGCCGCCCCAGCCGAGATGGCTTCTGACGGATGCTGAGCTCCAAGTATCGGGACATGTAGGTCACCCAGAGGCTTCTCACTGGAGAGGTTGTGGGAGGAGAGCTGGGTCCGTCTTGTCCCTTCCAGTTCTCAGGGGGCTACCACACATCAGACCGCACCCTGTTTCTATGGCAGCTGACAGCAAGCACACTGCAGAAACCCATGCTGGAGATCCGGCTGACAGGTGCAATCCAAAGAAGGGTTGCTGGCTCCTGGTTTTTGGGTCACCCTAAGACGCTTCTTCAAATGCTGCTTTCGCCTAACCCTCTGGGGTCTGGCATGACTGTCACAGCCTCTGGGGAAACAGAACCCCACATACTTGGGGGACCAAGCCAACTACTATATGTTGCTAAGGACTTGCGAAGAGCTCCACGCTCGGGAGCATCCAGGGCCTGAAGGTTGAAGTCCGAGGCAGCCAGGGCTCAGGGGCTTCCCATCGGGTCCCCCCACTGGCCAACCCAAGAAGCGGAGATGGCTGAGTTGGTGGCCGCAGGAGCAGCAACTGCAGAGCTTCCCTGCCTCCCTCCCCGCAGGTCATCACCCCATTCCGAAAACTCATTCTTTGTGCAGAGAACCGGAAGGAGATGGAGGACTGGATCGGGGCCCTGAAGTCTGTCCAGAAATGGGAAATCAATGAGGTGGTCCTTGAGGGGGGCCCTGCGGGGAGGGCCCGTGTGGGGTACCTTGGGTTTAACCTCCCAATAAGCCTGGGGCAGATCAGGTGCCTGGAAGCAGCCCAGGCAGAGGGGGGGGGGGCGCCTTTCATGGCTGCAGCCACCAATTGCTGTGCTCTCCTCCAGGCCTCCCAATTCAACATGGAGCACTTCTCCGGGATGCACAACTGGTACGCCTGCTCCCACGCCCGGCCCACCTTCTGCAACGTCTGCCGAGAGGCCCTGCCTGGCGTCACCTCCCATGGTCTCTCCTGTGAAGGTAGGCCCTTCCCCCTGGCCAAGGGGGACAGTCAAGAGGGGCAGGGTCGGCCCTCCCTCCTCCAGCAGCAGCAGCTCTGCTTCCCTCGGTGAGATTCTTGCCTTCTCTTGCAGTGTGCAAGTTCAAGGCCCACAAGCGCTGCGCAGTGAGAGCCACCAACAGCTGCAAGTGGACCACACTGGTCTCCATTGGCAATGACATCATTGAGGACGAAGACGGGGTAAGTCCGGAGCTTCCATGGGCAGCAGATTTGCAAGCCAACCCCGCCACTTACCTCCCGCAAGGGAGAAGGCTGGATGTGCAGACAGAAGCCAGCCCTTCTCATTGCAGGTGGCCATGCCCCACCAGTGGCTGGAGGGGAATCTTCCAGTAGGTGCCCGCTGTGCTGTGTGTGACAAGACGTCTGGCAGTGTCCGGAGGCTGCAGGACTGGCGCTGTCTCTGGTGCAAGACTGTTGTAAGCACACACACCCCGCCTTCCCTGAACACCTGGCCTTTTCTGACTAAACCTCTACCTCCCGTATACGCCAGGCAAGAGAAGAGGAATACAGAGCTTGATTCCCTCCCAAATAAGAATGGGGTTCTTCTTACTGGGCGGAGGGTGAAGAAAGATGCCAAGCTGTTTGCTGGCAAATGGGAGCTGCTTGGGCTTCCGGAGGTGACCTGGCCCATTTTGACTGCTCAGAGGGCCTGGAAGGCGAGAGGTGGACGGCTGCTCCAGGGTTGCCTGGACGTCTTCAGTCTGCAGAAGGGGAACCAGCCAGCTCTCCATCTTTTTCTGGGGAAAATTTGCTCAGGGGTTTCTCTGCTCCCCCTCCAGGTTCACAGCACTTGCAGGGAGCAGCTGGGCAAGAAGTGTCCCCTGGGCCAGTACAAGGTCTCCATCATCCCTCCCACCGCCCTCAACAGTATTGATTCCGATGGTAAGAGGGGCAGCTTGGAGCAGCCCAGGGTCCCCTCATGCCATTGGGAACCCTGGCAGTCACAATCCTGGCCCCTCAGATGGGAACCAGGTCCCAGAGAGCCACCTGAGGCCCAGCCGCATGTCATGCTCAGGGAGGGCTTTGGGTTTTGAGGGCGCCCGCAGGCTCGGGACCCTTTCCTGGGCCAGGGATGGCATCAGAGCAGTGTGTCCATTTCAGCTGTAGAGGGTCTTAGAGCACCCTCTGCTGGAGATGCCCTCCATCCACTGGTCCAGCAGCCCTCCGGCCTTTCAAAGCAGCCCATCAGACTACTCAGATGTTGGGCCAATTGTTGATTACCATGGGTGCACTTCACTACAATTTCTCTAATTGGTAAAAGATAGTTGTTGCTTTCGGGCTTGTCATGTTTGCCATCCTTCCTTCCTTGTGGTTCTTTTGTCCTCTGCTAAAGTGGAGGCTTGTGTTACTCAGAAGAGTAGCCCAGTTATTGATGGCCTTTTCCCAGTTTGGGGTTCCTTCATCAGCCTCAGAAGATGCCCTCATGCACCCCCAATCTATGCGAGCAATAATTGTGACTGTCCGGTCAGCTCGGACACGAAGGAGAGTGAGGGGGCCTCAGTGGCGACAAGCACAGCCTTTTTTCCCTCTGTGCCAGGATTCTGGAAGGCAACCTGCCCCTCCAGTTGCTCCAGCCCACTTCTGGCTTTTGTCAACTCCAAGAGTGGGGATAACCAAGGGGTGAAATTTCTGCGCAAGTTCAAGCAGTTCCTCAATCCAGCCCAAGTGTTTGATCTCATGAATGGTGGGCCACACCTTGGGTAAGATCCCTCAGAGCCACCCACTGTCCTGCCTCTGGTGGTGGCAGAGGGAGCCCAAGAGTTAAGGTTTCCGCCCAGGTTCTGGGCCATTTTGATCAGGGGGGGATGTGACACCCCCCCCTTCCCTTGCAACAGGCCGCACTCTGCCTGCCTGCTGGAAGAACAGCTGGTGCTTCCCTGCCCGCTGCCAACCTCTCTTCCTTCTTCCTCTGGCCAGGCTGCGGCTCTTTCAAAAGTTCTCCACCTTTCGGATCTTGGTGTGTGGCGGAGATGGCAGTGTCGGCTGGGTCCTGTCGGAAATTGACTCACTAGGACTGCACAAGCAGGTGAAGACCAGACCCCCGAAGCCCAATGCCCAGCCAGGTCAAGAGCTGGGCAGCACACTTGGCTTCTTGGCTTCTTTCTCTGTATCTGGAGTGCCTACGCACACGCACACACATACACATGGATATTTATTTATTTGATTTATATCCCGCCTCTCTTCCCCAACGGGATACACACACAGACACTCTTGCCTGAATTCAAATCAGGAGAAAACTTGTGACTGAGGATTGTGTATGCAGAAACAGATGGCAAATAAGAGATTTTGGCACTCTTGGAGAGTTTGAGCTCAAGAGAGCTTTGCATACAATTTGTGTAAGTGTTGATATTTGTGAGGAGAAACAAGCGAAGCTGGAGGGAAAAGTGATGCCCCAGCCTGCCTTTTTGGGTCCCGTAAGATGTTTGCTGCAGAAGACGGGTTGGCTTTAAGGTGCCACCAACCCCTCTGCTTTTGCCTTGTGGAGACAGTGGTCTGAAGCACCGGGGAGGGCAGGGGTGGGCCTTGGGGACCTCGGGAAGAATTGAGGGTGTCCAGTTTCCCCCAGGCCTGGGATGAACCTGCACACCATTTCAGCTGTGCCAACCCCACTCACCAACCCCTCTGCATTTCTGCAGTGCCAGCTTGGTGTCCTGCCCTTGGGCACCGGGAATGACCTGGCCCGGGTGCTGGGCTGGGGCAGTCTCTGCGATGATGATACACAATTGCTGCAGGTTTTGGAGAAGTTGGAACGTGCCACCACAAAAATGTTGGACCGGTAAGGAGGGGTTCAGTCACAACTCTCCCCAAAAAGGAGGCCCAAGGGCTGAATGATGTAGGGAGAGGCCAAGGAGGACGTTTAGCTCTTGTCCTGGAGGGAGGGGAGACCAGGCCCTGCCATTTTGGCCCAGAGGACCCTCCCGTATCCACATGCCTGGGTGGGAAGCACTGCAGACTCCCTTCACTCCCCCTGCAGGTGGAGCGTCCTGACTTACGAGGCCCCCAAGCAGTCGCCCGCAGCCCTCGAGGAAGACGAGAGCGAGAATCCCACCATCCAGGTTGGCAGGAGGCCTGCTTGGAGGGAGGTGCCCTGTCCTTTCCGGGGAACTGGCCTAAGGGACAGTGGCGTGGGCTGTCTTCCCATAGGCTCAGATCTCTCACTATGCTGACTCGGTGGCCCTCCACCTGGCGAAGATCCTGGAGTCCGACAAACACTCAGTGGTGATCTCCTCGGCAAAGTAAGGGAGGCGCTGCTCCATCGGGGGTGGGGCAAGCGCCCATTGCAAGCCCCTCCACAATAGCCTGCAAGCCATAACAACCTTTGCCCAATTCCTGCCACCCCTTCCAAGCCCCATCGCCTCAAGACCTTTCCTCTGCCGGGACAATTGCAGAAGGGAGCCATTTGCTTTTCTTCCCCCCATTGAAATAGGGTTCTCTGATTTCCCCACACCTCTGAGCTTCGTGAGCGTACGTTCACACACACTACCATGAGAATGTGTCCCACGCTATATGTAGATTGTGCCGCCCCAGCAGCTTTCATCAGTTTCACTTTGCTTCTGAGAATTTTATTGTATAACGGATAACGTGTTCTGGGTGAGTTTCCCCTGCAGGGTGCCCTCCAGAAAACACAGTGGCTTGTGGGTTTTGCTCCATTCAAGGGCCTGGCTGAGTCGCTTGGGAATTGCAACCTTGGTTTGTCTTTCGCCCAGATTCCTGTGCGGGACGGTGAATGACTTTGTAGCTGATGTGGGAAAAGCTTACGGACGGGCAGCTGACAACAAGCAGGAAGCAGCCATCATGGCGGGCAAGGCAAGTAGCTGCCCAGAGTGTCAAGAGCAGCATTGCGGGTTGCAAAAGTGTTGATGAGAAAATTCTGGGAAGAGAGCTGGGCATCCCTTCTGTTGTGTTTGTGGGGATGTCCCCACCTTCCCCACTTGGGCCAGCCCAGGGGGGGTGCTGAACCTGCAGGCATAGCCCGCACAACTGACCCCCACCCACCCACTTACAGTGCGCCATGCTGAGTGAGAAATTGGACTCACTCGTCCGCGAGCTGAATGAGGAGTCGCAGGCCATCATGGTCCCAGAAGGCAGCTCTGCAGCCCCTGAGGTCAAGGAACCAAGCACCATCCAGACCACCCCTCGGCCTCCTCGCATCTTCAAGTCCAAGGAGCAGCTCATGCTAAGAGCCAACAGCCTTAAGAAGGCACTGCGCCAGATCATCGACCAGGCGGAGAAGGGTGAGATGTGGCCCTGCCTCTGTGGCCAGCCGGGAAACGGATGGAGGTGCTAGGCTGGACGGGCACCGAGACTGCTCTGGTGGGCCAATTGCCCAAGTGTGCCAGAGGATGCGGAGGGTGGGCAGACAGGACCTCAAGAATGGCATCCCCAACAGAACCTTGGTGGAGATTGTCTGCTGGGTGCCAAGGCCCTGGGGCTGACTAGGGCGGAGGGACTGCCACTTCCAGGGCCAGCTGTCAGGGCAGGTCCTTACAGCTGCTGCAGTGCTCTCCCTGCCCTTTCGTCACAGGTGGTTTTGCGATTTGTAGAGCAAATGGTCCTTTTAAAATCCCATCTGATGTGCTGATTGTGGAAACCAGGGCACTGCAGGGTCTGCAGTCCCTCTTTAGAGTAAGCTGGACTTGTGCTTGTCTTTCCTCCTGCCAGCGGTGGACGAGCAGAACAAGCAGACCCAGACCTACCAGAGCCTCTCGGTGGCCAGTAAGGACAGTGGTGAGGACTTCAACAAGGAGACAGAAGCACCAAGTAAGTCTCTGGGGTGGCTGACCAGGCCTGCGAGGGAAGGAGGGAGGATATCCCTCGCCTCTGGTGAGGTTAGGCAACGCTCAGACGCTCCATCCTGAGGGGGTTTAGAGTGGCAGTGGGGTTTAGTCGATGCCAACCACCTCCCCAGAGCTGCTCAGACTCCCTGGGGATGTCTCTTCCAGAGTCCCGTCGTGATACAGTCATCTCCACCACTTCCTCCGTCTTCCTGGACCAACCTGAGCACTTCACCCCTACCCCCTTCTCGGAGGACCCCGATGCTGTGTGAGTATCCTCTGGTTGAAAGGAGGAAGGGCCGCATCAGAGACTTCTCTGGCCTGCACTCAGTGGGAGAGCAATTCCAGCTCTTGAGAGAAAAGGTTTCTTTGCTCTTCCCTTCATGTGGCACTTAAAAATGCCAAACGGGCCCCACAAACAGCCAGTCCGGCAAACACATTTTAAAACAACGTCTCCATCTTAAAGAGCTCTAAACAGTCCCCTGGGCCTGAATTGGCTCTGGCAGAGAAGAGCGGCCGGCCCAGCTGGAGGGTCCTGGCTTTGTCACCTGACCTGTTGTGCATCCAGAAAAGAGGCTAAATTTCCCAAAGCTCATTTTTTTTTTTCAGATTAGGCTCAACAAGGCATGCCAGAGTAGGCTTTGCATGTTCGCACAGTCGGCATGTCCCCCTTTGGGTTAGGGTTAGGGTGGGGATATTTGCATGGGAAACTCCCTGGCTTCCTCTGGTTCACACGGGAGGCAGAAGGGCCCCATGAAGAAGGCCAGACCTGCTTCAGCATCCTCCAGAAAAGGCTTGGACAGCCTCCACCAATTCAAAGTGACCTTGAAAAGCTTGGCTCACCTGAGTCCATTACCATCCTTCAAGGAGACGGATAAAGAGGTCCCTGGAAATTAGCCAGGGCTTCGTTTAATTTTAGCCTACTTTGGGAGACTGGAAGAAGGCAGTCACATCAATCAGAGAGGTCTGATCTTACATCCACCTAGCGCCCCTCCCCGCCCGGTGCGTCTTACGCTGGTGTCCAAATGCTTTTGCCCACCGCCCTGCAGTGCTCAGAGACCGGGAAAACAGACCCACTATTTGTATTCTGGTGCTGTATTCCTGGTTCTGCTTCAGTGCTTCTTGCTGAACTATTTCCTTTCCCTCCATCTGCTGGTTCCAGACAATTTTCTGAAAGGTGCGTCATGAATAACTACTTTGGCATTGGCCTGGATGCAAAGATCTCCCTGGAATTCAACAACAAAAGGGATGAGCACCCAAAGAAGTGCAGGTAAGTCTGAATGCTGCTGAAGGCGGAAGCCCAGAAGATCCCGAGACGGAGCCTGTCCAGCTACAGAGTTCTTTCTCCTGGCTGTGCTGTGTGTACACAGAGACTGTGGCTGGCTGAGGAATCCCTTTGTCCCAGGCCAGGAGGAGACGGGTGCTGGAGAGCTGCCTAGGCCACTGTTGCATCCCACTTCAACCAGTGGAAGGAAGGCCACTCTGCTTGCTCAGGGACACACCACAGATTCGGCTTCAGGGGCCTTTTGGGAGCCCTGTCAATATTTGGGAACATGGCAATTATATTCTGGCCCCTGAACCCCCTGCCAGACTCCTCCACCAGGAATGGGAGGTCTGGGAAGGAGCCTAATAATTGTTCTCTTACTTATTTCATGTCCAAAGATTCTGCAAAGCTATTGGAGCTGGCTAACTGCTTTGGAGTGAGGGAAAACCCATTTTAATTCTCTGGCTAGGAGGAAGAAGAGGAGGAGGAGGAGGTGGAGTTTACCAGGAGTAGATTAAAACCCAGCAGGACCGAGGAAAGCCAAGCAGGGGGACAATCTCAGGAGGCTTTAATGGTCTGGAAATCATGGGGGTGGTCAGCCTACGCTGCCCTGTCCTGCTGGGAGAAAGCAGAAAGACACCCCCTGTTTGGTTGCCTTTTCAGCAGCCGCACCAAAAATATGATGTGGTACGGGGTCCTGGGAACGAAGGAGCTGCTGCAGCGGACCTACAAGAACCTGGAGCAGCGGGTCCACCTTGAGGTACTGCAAAGGTGGCTGTCTTT
>JANHGC010007644.1:10288-21107 GCA_027560395.1 Boaedon fuliginosus
CCTGAAGGAGGACAGGTGTCCAAGCACCAGAGCCTTTGCCTGCTGTTAGGCACCTCTTACCAAGAGAAAGGGGCTGCCTGGAGCTCTCTCCAGGCACTTTGGTTCCACGTGCCCTCAGAAACAGGCTTCTCTCCGCTCTCTTCCAGTGCGACGGGGTTCCCATTTCCTTGCCCAGCCTGCAGGGCATCGCCGTGCTTAACATTCCCAGCTATGCAGGTGGCATCAACTTCTGGGGAGGCACCAAAGAAGATAGCGTGAGTCCCTGACACCGAGCACCTGCCTTTTGGCCACGGGTTCCCGGTGTTTCTCCCTGTGTTTGTGGAGGGCTGAGCAAGGCTGGCTTCACTGCCCATATCGCTAAGAAGCACAACTGCTTACTTGGCCAAGAACTGGGTAGACTCAGGTGGTCTGGACTTCAGTGTGGGCAGAACTGCACCGAGGAGGGGAGCCTCCCAGGGTTTGGCTCACTGATGCTTGGTCTTCTCCCTGCCAGAATTTCGGAGCTCCCTCCTTCGATGACAAGAAGCTCGAGGTGGTGGCTGTTTTTGGGAGCATCCAGATGGCGGTCTCTCGGGTCATCAATCTGCAGCACCACCGCATTGCCCAGGTGAGAGGGGGCCTGTGCAGGGCCCACTGCCTGAGCCCTCCGTGGCCCTTCCACAAGGTCAGGCATTTCCCATCACCCCTTTTCCTCCCCAGTGCCGGATGGTGAAGATCACAATTCGGGGAGACGAAGGGGTCCCAGTGCAAGTGGACGGAGAGGCCTGGATACAGCCCCCGGGCATGATCAAGATCCAGCACAAGAACCGTGCCCAGATGCTGACAAGGGACAGGGTGAGCAACCCATTGCAGAGTGGAGAGTGGTCCCGTGGGGATCTGGCTAAATTGTTGGGGGGTTGGCTAAGAGGGAGGGCCAGTCCTGTAGGCTACGAGCATCTTGGCCCACTGGCCATGTCTAGAACCTCCAGCATCCTGGGTGTTGGAGGGGCTTGTGCACTCGGGACCCCCAGCCCTGCCCATGGCCAACTCATGTCCCTGCAGGCCTTTGAGAGCACCCTGAAATCGTGGGAAGACAAGCAAAAGGGGGAGGTCTACCGAGCCCCATCCCGGCCACGGCTCAGCTCCCAGCAGTCCATGGAGTACCTGACGGAGGAGGAGGCAGTTCAGATGCAGCAGCTGGTCCGAGCCACTGAAACCCTGATTAGCAGGTGCCCACCACACCAGACCCTGAGGGGGGCACCTCTGCCAAGGCCGCCCTAGAAGCCTCCACTGGCCACGCTGCTTGTGGGAGATGCCTTCATGGCTGGTGCTGTCTCTGTTCCCCACCACGGGTGACAGGGAGGCATCAGTGAGCCTCTGTGGGCCAAGCGCTCTTTCGATCTAGCCTTCCTCACGAGGCCTTAGAAGAACTGGGGGAGCAGGAGGAGGGAGTCCTGCATAGCTCCTGGCAGAAGGACGTTCACCACAAGCCGCTTTGCTCTACACCCTTGTTTTCATTCTTGGCAAATGTATGATGTGTTCTTGGCTTCTGACTCCGAGAATTTGCTTTCTCCTGCGTTCAGCAGGGACCAAAGTACGGGGCGGGAGGGGTAATGTCACCCCTGTGGTTGAGACACCATTTCCGCTCCTCCTTGCAGGATACGAGAGGCTGCAAAGTCCCGCAAAGGCATGGAGCAGGAGTTGGCACATGCCGTGAACAGCAGCTCGCTGGCCCTGAGCGAGGCCTTGGCCTGCAAGAGCAGCAGTGGAGCCCCGGAGGTGAGAGTGGGGAGCTGTCTCGTGTGGGGCATGGAAGGACTCCCTGGCAGGGTTGCGGATGCTCCCTGGATGTCTCTCCTTTGAGCCCTGGCTGCTGGTGGCATGCCTTTCCCTGCCAGCCCCTGCTGACTGCTTTCTTTCCTGCTGGGGGGCTGCAGCTGATTAGCCGGAGTATGGCTGTGGAGGTGTCCGTCAGTGTGAAGGCCTTATGCACCGAAACCCAGGCTTTCCTGGAAGGAAAGCAGGTGAGTACAGGGCGGAAGCTGCTGGACGTGCCCACGTGCCCCACACATCCCTTGCCCTCTCTTGGAGCAAAGGCAGCCCTCCTCACCAGCCTTTCTCACAGCAGCTGGATTCTCCTCACCAAGAGGACTCCCTCCACCAGGCCCTGGGTGCTGTCAGCCAGGAGCTGCAGAAGTTCTCGGAGGTCCACTGGATGGCCCCCGTCTCAAGCTCAGTTGAGGAGGTGGGCACATGGATGGCTGGGGGCAGCTTCCCAGAGAGCAGCAGCCAGTCCTTCGGCCTGCAGCTGCTTTTTTATGCAGGAACCGACTGGCTGCCTTGGAAGACCTCCGGAATCCCCGGGCCGGCTTTCAGCCAGCCTGTTGGAGGCTCCAGGGTGGGAAGGCTGGGCGGCAGAGGTGCCAGGCAGCAGGGAAGGCAGCCTAGGCATGTCTGCCATTGCCACTGCCTCCCTTCTGATGGCTGCCGCACCCTGGCAAAGCCCTGGGACGGGAGGCAGAGAACGGAGGGTCTCCGGTTCTGCTAGCAGCAGTTTCTCCTCCTGGCAGGTCATGGGCCAGGAGGCTCCAGGGAGCAGCAACAAGGGCAGTCTGAAGCTACGGATTAATCTTGCAAAGCCCAAGAAGGAGAAGCTCCAAAAGCAGAGATCTGGCGGGGTCACCCCAGGTAATCTGGCGGCCCTCCCAGAACCCAGAAGGGCAGGATGCATCACCTCAGCACCTAGATAACGGATCACCAGGGAGGGGACAGCTAGCCCACCCATTGCTGGTAGGGGTGGATGGGAAGTCGTTGGTGGCCTGGGTGCTGCTTCCCCGGGGCAAGGCAGAGCCCACCTGGAGGGGGCACAGATGCCCAACCCCAGAAGTCCCTGCCCAGCGTGGGCCTAGATGCTGCAGGCATCATCGACCTATCCACAAATCCTGGTGGCCGGTAGCACACCCAGGTACAAGGGGGTCTGGCTGGCGGATTCAACAAAGCCCCACCTGGCTGTCCTTTTCTCACACCACTCCTCCCCCACGGCTTCCTGCTGTTCCTCTCTTGTGACCCCCTCCCACTTGAGCTTGCTTCCACCTGTGCTGCTATCTGCCTGCCTCTGCCTTCACCCCTCAACTCTGTCTGTTCTGGTCCTCCCTTCCCTTCCCCTCCCTTCCTTCACCAACATCCTGTCCTTTTCCTTTTTGCCAGTGGACAGTTGGGGCCCCGAGGAGGTGGCTGCCTGGCTGGAAGCACTCGATTTAGGGGAATACAAAGAGCTTTTTATGCGCCATGACATCCAGGGCTCTGAGCTGATCCTGCTGGAGAGGAGAGACCTGAAGGTACCCTGCGCAGTCCTACCTGCGGGGGGGGAGGGGGGAGAGGGGGTGCCACTGGTCCTGCTTGCCCAGCACATGGTCAAGCTGCCCCCACTTGCTCCACCTATTGCTCCCTGCCCCTCCACAAAGGCACGAGGGGCTGAAAGTCAGCCCCCTGGGTGGGAGGGGGCAGGCTTCTTGTACCCGTCATTCCTTTAATGGGAGGGGGCTTTCTCTCGAGGGGCCCTGCGGGAACTCTGCAAGGATAGCTACAGAACAAACCAGGTGGGGCTCTACAGTCACCCCCCTCCCCTGCTTTGCGCAGAGTATCTAGGGGTGGAAAAGGAACACTGAAGAGCTGGGAGAAGGGCCCATGGATGGGGGTGGCATGGTGCTCCCCTGAGTGGCGCTCTTCTCTCCTCCTGCCCCCCTCAGGAACTTGGGATATCCAAAGTGGGCCACGTGAAGAGGATCCTCCAGGGAATTAAGGACCCTGCCGGGCAGCAGTAGCAGCGGTCCTGCGAGGGAGATGGCTTGGGGTGCATCCTCCATCTTCACTGTCTTCACTGGGCTTGCTGGGCCTCGCCAGCCCCGGCCTGAGGTCTTCTTGCAAGGAGCCCTGGAGTTTTACATTTCCACCTTTGCCAAAGAGGACGGCTGTGCTTCCCCTTCCCGGCCTCCACGTCTCCCAGCCCCTCCACCGTGGGACCCAATCTTGAGTTGTGCTTTTTCCACACATGCCGTCCGTCATTCCTGGGGCACCGTGGGGAGGGGGGTCTTCCACTATTCTCTTCCAACATGTCCCACGAATGGATGTGCCACACTGGGGTTTGTGTCAGGGCTGGGGAGGCGGATGGGAACTGGCTGGGGTGCCATCTGAGGTGCCTCCAACAGCCTCGTCTTGAGGTGCCCGCTCGAGAGTGGGCAAGAGAAAGCCTCTTTACCAAGTCACCCAAACGATTCCGTTTTTCCAGTCGGCATCCCCGAGCAAAAGGCCTCTGCTGCTGACCGCCTGCCCGATTGGCCCTTTCCCCCACCCCTCTGGCATTGGCCCCACAATCAAAGAAGAACTGGAGGCCACTTTATCCTTTAAATAAAACTTTTTCTCACTGGTCCCTGAAGCTCCCTGGGGCATCCAGGAGGCAGTTCAGCAGACCAATAATTCCAGATCCAGTTTTCTTTCGTGATCTGGAACCACTCAAATTTCAGAAGTTCGACATTCCTTGTAAGGCAGAGGGTTCCTTTCCCAGACACCCAAAAGAGACACACCTGGAGAAGGCCCTGAGAAAGCGGGAAGCCCTTTGGAGGCTGCCATCACGGCCGCCCCTGTGGAGCCAGCTTGCCTGCCCTTGAGCCCCTCTCCAACTCCCGCCCCTTCTCTGCATCTGCCACATCCATCAATCTGGTCTGTTGGAAGTGTGATAAAAATGTACATACCTTGCAAAGAAGATACATATTTAAAGAGTAATATATACCTTAATTTATTTTTCACCTGTGCTGCACAAATGCACTTTGGAATCTGTCTGTAGAGCCCGCAGCTTTTTGGGGGGAGCTCGGCCACTGTGGGCCGCTCTGGTGCAGAGGGGCTTTTAACTCTGCTGGGCTGCATCATTAGAGAAGCCACGTGCCAGCTGACTGCCCAGGGGCAGAGGAAACCACCCCCTGCGGCGTTGATCAGTCAGAGCTGCTGGGGAGGCTGCCTTGTCCTCTCTGAAGGGTACCACTGGCACTTGGGCATGGGACTGCCTTGGCTGAGACAGCAGGCAGCAGACCTTGCCCCTCCCAGCATGGTTTCCAGCCGAGGGTTGGCACAGCCACATTGGCCCTGGAGGGCAGCTGCAGGGAGAGGTTGCTTCTGCCACACCAAGCGGACTGGCAGCCAGTGGGGCCAGGTCTTCCCCATGTTGGGCCTGCGTGCACAGCTGGGCGGGGCTCCGCTGCTGGGAGCTGGCTGTCATTGTGTCTCCATGTGCAACAACGATTTTACTGCAAGTGTGCAAGGAGTGGAGACGTTGGCATCTCCCTTTTTGTTGCAAATGAAGCAACCAACTTGGTTCTCAGTGGGGAACAGCCGGTCTCTTTGGCCGGTGGGCACGGCCAGGAGGGATGCCCAAGGAAAGCAGCAGGGTTGGGATTTGCCAAGCAGACGGAAAGAGATGCCACCATGGGAAATTGGCCTGCAGTTGTCTAGAGCTCCAGAATGATGGGCAGCTGCCCATGAAGGAAGTGAGGGGCACAAGAAAGCCTCACCAAGAAAGACTTGGTTCCAAATTTCAGGATTTACGGTTGCAAAATAAATCTCAACATGGATTTGATCTTGGAATAAGGTGCTATCTTCTCTTCCACATTCCCTGGGTGTGGTTGCGTGCATCTGTGTGCACACACACAGGTAGTGCATTCCCTCCTGGGCAGCTATTTGGGGTTTCCACACCCCCTCAGGGCGAGACCCTCCAGTGACAGGCAGGCCTTGCCCAGGAGAGGAGGGCCAGGAGGGCTCTTGAGGTGCCCGTTGAAGGCAGACGGAGGAGGAATGGCTGCGCTCACATTCTTTTATTGAAAGCTTGTTATTTTCTTTACACAATTCCACCTCCCACCCCCATAACAGTTTTCCTTTTTTCCCCTTCATCATTAAAAAAATAATTATTTACAGCTTCCTAGACTGAACATCTATTTACAGGGTAGGTTGGCTCCAGGTTCCGGGCAGGGCAAGCCCTCGGCCCCAGGCTGGAGACGCCGACCCGCAGCACCGGGGCTAGCTCTGCAGAGCATTCTCCAGCGCCTGCATGCTCACCGGCTCCATCTTGGCCACCTCGAAGAAGACCCTGCAAGCCGAGGCCGGAGAGGGTCAGCAGACAAGGGCAGAAGAAAAAGAGGGGCCAAGTGCTCTCATTGGCTTCCCCCGGGGGTAGAAAGGCAGGCTGAGGCAGATGGCCAGCTCCTCCCTGGGTCAACCCGACTGCAGCCTGGGGTTGGGCTCAGATGACCAGATGCTTCCACCTTCCTCCAAATCTAGCCTTTCTGCATTGGGGGCCAGAACCTCTCCTCCCCCGCCCCATCACCAGAGGAGAGAGGACCCAGGCTGGCCCAGAGGAAGCACTCACCGGTGGGAGTATTTGCTGCGCACGGCCCTCAGCCGGTCATCCTGGCCGCAAGTCAGCAGGAAGTTGAGCCTCCGGACCAGAGGGAGAAGGTCCGGCACCTGGTAGCCACTGTAGAACTCCAGCGTTGGGCTCTGCCAGGATATAAGGGGAGTCGCATTGGGGGAGGGGGCCTGTGGGGAGGGGGGCAGGCTCAATGCGCAGCACACGCAGAAGGTCTGCTTCACGCACAGGTGTGAGGTGGACAGGTGACCTTGGCAGCGAGCAGGAGGGGAACCGGCCCCAGACGCTGCTCCTCCCCACAGGAGTCCCTGCCCATCTGCCACCATCAGAGCCACAAAGGGAAAGCGGCTCCCTTCCCCTCTGCTGGGCCTGGCTCTGCCCGTTGTTGCCTCCTCCCTGCACACATTTTTCCTTTGGTGACATGATGCCCGTGGGGGGGGGGGTATCCTCACCCATCCTCCGAGGTTCTTCATCTTGAGAGCCAGGAGGAGGCAGCTGGCAGCCAGGCGGGAAGCCCCCTCCTGCACAAAGGTGTAGTCCTGCAGGGTCAGCTCACAGATGAAACGGGCCAGGGTCAGGGTCTCCATTGTAGCCCGGGCACACTGGGAGGAAAAGCTGTGTGTGAAGGGCATGGACCCTCCCCCAGAAGCACCCAGTGCCCCTATGCCCAGCTGGCTGAGGGAAAAGGGGCAAAGGGCAGCTTCTGACACGCACAAGCAGATCCCATCGTGCCCTACTGACCTTGGCAAACCGCCGGAGGAAGCGATAGGCGATGGGGATGTTGATGTCAAAGTGGAGGGTCTGCAGAATGCCCCTTTCCATGGCCAGCAGCTCCTCCCTCTGGTAGGCATCATCGCAGATGTACAGGAAGTCATCCAAGCAGGGGGGGCAGCGCTCCTGCGGAGAGGAAGATCGGGAGTGAGCCCCAGCCCATTTAATCCCTTCTGGGCAGATTTTTTCAGTTGTGGGGGGGAGGAATTTGGGGTCGGGTGTGCCCAGACGTTGCTCCCAGGACAATGCTCTAAGCGGTGCTTCCAAGTGCTCTGTGGTTGGGACCCACGGAATAAATGTCCAGAAAACGTGAGAAGCCCATTAAACATACCCACCCAACCCCATCGGCACCTTCCGAGCACTCCCTCCCTCCACCATTTTGAGAGGCCCTGAACAGGAACGGTGGCAGCCAGCAGAAGGCCCAGAGAAAACCTCCAGGATGTGGTAGAGGCGAAACGTGTGCCCAGAGCGTGTATGGTGTGATTGGAGCCGATTAGGCGGGCTCCGGACCCCCTTGGACAATCTCTGCTCCAACCCCACCCAAGACCCCCAATGCTTCTCCTGACCCACTGCTGGGGAGACTCACCTCAAACTTGGAGGCGATGAGGATGGCGGTGGAGCCAATCAACTGCAGCTTGTCCCTCATGGCCGCCACCTGAACCAGGTAATGATCCATCAGTTTGACCGCCAGGTAGAGGGTCTCGTGGGTGAGCTCAAAGTTCTCCTGCAGGTGCAAAGCGGTGTTGAGCCCAGCCTTCTTGCCAGAAGGAAGGCAGCTTGGATGGCCAAGCGCCTCTTCCCTCCCAGGGCCCAGCAGGAGACCCTCGATCTGCACGGAAGCAGCTCAGGGAGGCTGGGAGAGTCGCGCCAAGAGGGAGGCAGCTGCATTCTCGGCACCCCTCCACCACAACCCGGAGTCACAACCACACAACAGCGTTGCGCAAGGCTCCTTTTGCCCACTGCCACCCAGCCCTCCTCCAGGCTCTCACCTGCACCTCCACCATCCAGTCCACCAGGATGGCCCGCATGTCCATGGTGATGTCCGTCTGGCTCTTCATGTAATCTGGGAGCAGGAAGCTCTTCTGAAAAAGGATGGCATTGCTGACGGAGGGGAACCCACCCCCTCCCCCCCAGGGAGGAAAATCCCCCAAGAAGCAGCACCCTCTGCTCAAGCTGGCTCGGGAGGGCAAGAGGGCTTTCACGTCAGCACCCCCTGCTCTGCCCTCTTCTCCAGCCAGGCCCGGTAGAACAATCTGGAGTGGCAGAGGAAGGGAAGCCCTCCCCTGGGCACTAGCAGGCACCTCTCGCTCCTGCATATACTCGAAGATGTCCTTGGCATATTCGGCATTGGCATAGGGGTCATCCAGCTGCCCCTTGTCGATGTCCTCAGCTGCAGCCACCTGGACAAGAGAGACTTTTAACGTTGCCCTGCCTGGGGTGGGGGGTGGGGAACAGCGAGCAAGAGCTGCCTTGGCCCTAAAATGGAGGGGAGGCCTTGGCAAGCAGCCCCTAATACCCTGTCGTCCCGTCCCCCCCCCGCATCTGCACTGTGAGCCATAAGGCAAAGAGTGGGTCTCGGGCTGCCAATATAGTCCTGGGGCCCCACAGGAATGACAGGCTGAGCCCTGTGCCTGAGGTACCAAGAGGCAGGCCCTGCCAGCAGGACCCACAAGTGCACTGCTTCCCTACCAGGTCTGCTGTTGCTACCACCACTACCAGTGGATCGACCTGCTCCTCTCTGAGGCCACTGTTGATGACATGGCTCAGTTTAGCCGGACTGTCCTCAGAGGGTGCCTTGTCCAGGGACCTGGAAGGGGTGGTTGGGGTTAGAAATTGGGGAAGGCTAGAGGAAACTTCCAGACTGGTAGGAATTGGAGAATCCCAGGCCTTCCCACTTTGTGAGCCTTCAATTAACACCACACTGGAAACTTGGTTGCACGGAATGGAATGGCAGCTGTGCCAGCATGGCTTTTGTTTAAAGAGGGCACTGAAGTTGCCATCCTTGTACCAAGCACCCTGAAGCCACCAGAGACCGAAGGATGCCATGGGGACATTGGCCCACCCAGGAAAGTCACATGGGCAGAGGAGGCAGCAGCACAGCCCTCACTTCTTCAGGTTGGTCTCATTGTTCTTGGCCACGTTCAGCGCAGTGCATCCCTTGGAGGCCTTCTTGGGAATCAACTTCTCTGGCTCCTTCTTTCCCACAAAGCCCTGGGCCTTGTGAGCCTGTAAGGGGAGACCCAGAGGAGCCGCTCAGCACCGCCCCAGACAGAGCGGCTGCTTGCTTGGAATTCAGTCCCAGGAGTGCAGAGCCATCAAAGGCAGGAGCAGCTGGCAAAGGACAGGGGCATGGCCAGCAGAGCGCAGGTAACGCCGCACAAGAACCCATGCTTCTTACGTTGGTGATATCGCCAAAGGCTGATCGCTTCCTGGGTGCCCCCTGGGGTGACGAGGGGGATCGTTTCGCCTGAGAAATCTCCTCCTAGAATCAAAGAGGAACCGGAGGCCACTCAGGGTAGTTCCTGGGGCTCCGACATCTGGAAAGCACAGCCGCCCCGCCTCTTTGAGGCCAAAGGCAGATTCCCCCCTAAAGAGGCGCCCTCCGTGGAGGACCCGAGGTCCTTTTGCACGGGTAGAATTTGACCCAACAAGCGCGCCCATACACACCCACGCATGCTATTGGCGGGCTTCTTGGCGGTGGACTCTGGCTCACCTTGTCCGCTGGCACATTTTCCCCCGCTGCTCCTCGGCCGGGACGGGCCTGCTTGCTACCCAGGGCCTTGGAGCTGCGCGCAGCGGGCATCCTTCCAGCTGGGGGCCTCCCGTCGCAGGGCTGCAGAAGGGGTGAGAGACGAGCTGGGACAGGAAGCACCGCTCCGCCCCGCGGGCACCCCTGACAAGGAATTTCGCCCTCGCCCGGCGGGAGCTGGAAGCCCCGGGAAAGGACAGGCGACGTCCGGCCGCCTCCGCTCAGTGGGCTAGGGAGGAGATCCGGGACCCGGCGTGGCCACCCGAGGCCCAGCCGCGTGGCGGGGCTCAGGGAGGCGGAGGCTCCCGCCGGCTGAAGCCGCCACTTCTGCTGCCCGCAGCGAGACTCACCGGGAGCTGAAGCCGCTGCGAAAACTCGCCGCCGCCGCCGCTTCTTTCTGCTGCTGCGGCTGCTGCTGCTTCGCTGCACAAAATGCGGATTTGAAAATTGCTACATTTGTAAAGAGCAGACATCATTGGCCCCGCGGCAGCCAATCCCGGAGCCGGAGAGAATGCAGTTGCTAAGGGCGGGGCCTAAGGCGTTTTAAAAAACGGGCCCAAGCAGCCAATGGAGAAGGGGAGGCTGCTTAGCTCTTCCCCTGAAGGGGCGGGCCCCCAGGGAACGGGATAATGGGATTGGCTGAGAGGGGCGGAAGGGCCCTGGCCTTAAAGGGCCGGGAGCCCCGAGAGGCGCAGCGCCGAGCTCGGCGGTCCCGGAGCCCGCCCCGGTCTGCGGAGGCGGCCGGGGAGGCGCTCGCGTCGTCCAGCAGCGGCTCTTCCGGCCAGCCGGGCTCCGCGCTCCGCCCGTTGGAGCTGCCGACGCCCCGCAGGAGCCGCGCGCGGGAGCCGGCCGGGCGGCGGAGGAGGAGGGGGGGGTGGGGGGCGCTCCGCTCGCCCGCGCGGGCG
>JANHGC010007644.1:21207-34958 GCA_027560395.1 Boaedon fuliginosus
GATCCAGAATGACCCCCGGGAGCGCTGGCCCCTGGCCTTGAATCTCATCTCCCTCTCTTCCAGATTACAGAAAATGTCATCCGAAGGAGCGCCCCGAGGGGTGAGTCTGCCAATGGGGTGCAAAGCAGCTGGGCCAGACTTGGAGGGAAGGAGAACCGGTCAGGAGGCAGATTAAAGGGCAGGTTGTTTGCAGAGCCTCCGCCCCACCCCCAGATAAGCAAGCATCTCCCCCTCTCATTCTGCTGCCCTGTGCCCCTTCCTTCCTAGTCAGTGCCTCTCAGAAGCAGAAGAACGCCAGCTGGCAGCTGGGCAGCCGGCCCTTGGCACATCTCACCCTCAGGAGGCCGAGCCCATCCCGGCCAGGTGAGTCTGCAGGCAGCTGGCCCTTTCCTTGGCTGGGGTGTCCGAGTGCTGTGGGGCTTCAGGTGGCTGCCGCTCACCAAGTGCACCTTCGCAGTTGGTCCTTGCTGGAAGTCCTTTGCCTGTCTACAGCCGGGCAAAAGACGAAGTGGCAGGTTCCCTTAATGCCAGGGGAGGGGGTTCCTGGCTGGGCCTCACCTGGGCTTCTCCCAGAGGGGTGAGGGCAGGACCTTGTTCAGCTCAAGAGGAGGGGAAGGCGGGCTGGCTGCGTGGGAACCGTCATCTTTGGAAAGCCTGTGAGGCTGCTGGGTTTTTCTCAGCTCTTTGCACTTGGTGTCCTCAGAAACACCCCACCCACCCCCCAAAAAAATCTCCAGGGTTGTGTGCCTCTCCTCCACCACCTGGGATGACTTTCTGGGTCTCTCTCCCCCCACCAGGAGTCCTGGGATCGGAGTTCCGGGACCTGCAGCAGTCCTGCCAGCACCCCATCCGCCACTGGGCCAGCAGGACCATGCATGCCCACCTCCAGAATCTCACCTACCAGGATGGGCAGCTGCAGGTGAGCCAGGCGGGCAAGTACTACATCTATGCCCAGATCTACTTCCGCTACCCCACTGAGGGGGCCGATGCCCACTCTCTGGGCCACCAGCTGGTGCAGTGCATCAATCTCCAGAGTGTCTACGGGCAGACCATCCTGCTGCTGAAGGGCGTGGGCACCAAGTGCTGGCAGCAGGATGCGGCCTATGGGCTCCATGCCCTTTACCAGGGAGGCCTCTTTGACCTCAAAGCTGGCGACAAGCTCTTTGTGTCCGTCTCATCACTGGACGTCAACTACGATGATGAGGCGGGCAGCTATTTTGGAGCCTTCCGCCTTGATGTGTAACGTTGGAGGATGGTGCCCAAGGGGACTTCGGGGCCTGTCCCCCCACGCAGAACCACTGGAGGACACCTGTGCCCCATAATCATCCTTCCTTCCCCCATTAGCGGTAGTGACCAAGCTGGCCCGGAGGCAAAGGCAGGACAGAGAGGGGGGAGCAGGAGGCGGCTGCAGGGAAACTCTAGCTGCTGGGAGCCTCCATTATCACCACGTCTCTGAAGTAGCCAGAAAGGGGGTGAAGCTGAGCAGGCAGGCTGGCTGGCTACTGCCAGGCTTCTGGCTCTCCTGGACATGCCCTGGTGCCTTCTGCTGCAAACCCTCTTCTGCATCTCTACACACCACCATCTCCCCACTGCCTGCCCTCTTCCGGTCATTCCAGCTGAGAAATGTGGGACTCCTTCCTGCCCAAGAAACCACTTCTGTGCACACACCTGCATGCGGAGGCCCCTGCTCCTGGGCCTCCAGCTGCTTCGCACACCCAGCGGCAATTCACAAGTCTTACTGCCAGGACAGGAATGTAGGTCAGTGGGTCAACTGAGCGAGCAAGCCCCTCCAGGGACACACAGGGCACGCCTTCCCACTGCCTCTCCCTGCCCACAAGGGTGTGACCCGGAATGGCATTGGCACTCAGCACGCCCTAGCCAAAGCTGGCTGACCTGGAGCCACCTGTGCCAGCAGCCCACATGTCTTCCCTGGCCCTTCCCAGGGGAGGCTGGTCTTCGGGGGCGGGGGTGCCTTGAACCTTGCTGGGAATTGGCCTTTTTCTCTGGGCTGGTTTCCGCCAGGGATTCCCCAGGCCCAGTTGTATCAGGAGCTGCATCAACAACAGGGCCAGGTTCCATCTGGCTTTGGTTTGTTTGTGGTGTAGCATTTTGCATGCCCCCCATTGGTCAGTGCGCCACATGCACCTTGACTGTGGCTTAATTCAGTAGCCAGACTCTTTGGGGGCGGAGGCAAGACAACGAGCGGCCATTAGGAACACTGAAGGAGGGGGGGGGGCATCACCCACAGGCGCAGCACAGGAAGCACCCTCTTTCTAACATCTGAATGAGGTGCCAGCCCGACTCGACATCCTCCGCCTCATCTGGCTTCTCTGAAAGACGACGCCCACCTGGGCTGCCAGCCACACGTCATGGTCATGCGGTGCGTGAACCTGGCCCCTTCAGCCCAGAAAGCAGCACAACCTGGTCCAAGCCCGGCTGCCCAAATTCCCACTCCAGGCGGTTCTTCCGCTTTGGCCTCCAACCCTCTTGCACCCCTTGCCTGGGTGCCCAAAGATGGGGACACCTGGAAGCAGGCAGCCCCGGCCAGGGGTGCGGAGTGGGCTGGGCCAGGCAAAGCCAGCAGCGCCAGGGAGGGCCCGGGGCTTCAGCTAGTTGGCTTGGGGTTATCTGATGCCCCCGAACGCGATGCCCTGGTGCCCGCAGTCACAGCCCGGAAAGGTGGCTGCAGCCAAAACCAACCTTCCAGCCACCGCCCCCCTATGCCAATCCAGACAGGAGGGTTCCACCCCCCTACCCCTTTTGGGTAAGGCAAGAAGCAGCCGCTGCCAACTTAGTTATAGCGTTTCTTTTACTCTGACGTGGAACCTCCTTCCCAGCGCAGCTCCCAACAAGGCTACAGTCAGGCTCTCCTTCCCAAGAGAGAAGATGACTTTCCACAGATTATATAGTGCAATTGGTTATCTTGTAGAAAAAAAAGAAAACATGATTATCGCTTGCTCCACATGGAGAAACTGAAGGCGGCTCTGGGTCCTCCATAAATAGAGGAAAAGCTCAGCTCCCTCTGGCCAAGGTCCGGTGGGGCAAAGTAAAACCTCTGCCCCCCGCTTCAGTTGAACAAGATCGAGTCTGGGTCCTGGTTTGCCATTTGGGCTATGTGCTTCAGCACGTCCTTTTTGGTAATGATCCCTAGCAGTTTCCTGAAAAGAAGAGAGAAGCGATTGACCACGGGAGAGAACTGGGACCCCCTTCTGCCCCACGGCCAGTTTGGCCACGATGGGGCCCTTTAACACCCCAGGAGAGGAGCCCCAGTCTTTCCTGTCCAGCAGTGGAGAATTTTGCTATCAGCCATGTATAATTTGTATATACAATATATTTTTTCATTACTGCTGTTGAATTGTCCCGCCTTTCATTTTGAAATCCTAAAGCAAAAGCCAAGAGCCTCCCCAAACCAGGAGGGGCCCGGCCAGCTCGAGTGTTTCCAAACCTTCATGGGATGTGCGACCTACCCCCCCCCCCTTCTGCCCCTGGAAACCCTCGGAATGGGGGCATTTCACCAGCTGCAGTGACGCCACTTATCCTTGGCCACCCCAAACTCTTGCCCCTCTGGCCTCCGTCACGCGAAGGGCTTGCACTGCAACGGATGCTCCAGAGGAAGACCGCCTTCCCGCCACACGAAGCCGAAAGAAGCTGGGAAGGACGCTGGGCAGAGACCCCTCCCCCTTCTCACCCATTGTGTGTGACCAGGCACTGGCGCAGCCCCAGTTTTCGGAATATGTCCACCACGATTTCCATGGGGGTTTGGTCTGTCACGGTGAACGGGCTGAGGTCCAGAAGGCTGCGCAGCTTGAGCATGGGGGGCGAGCAGGGAGGCAGCGGGGGGCAGTGGTCGGTGAAATAAATAACTGAGCTGCTGACAATCCCTTCTTGCTTCTTCCGGGCACTTTCTGTGGTGGTGGGAGAGAGAAAGAATTGGGGGGGGGGCAGCTCACACCCCGCCCGCCTCCTGGGAGATGGAGACAGCCCCATCCGTGCCTCGCCAGGGCATTCCTGGCCCCACTCACCAATGGAGATGACCAGGTCTCGCCTGAGGACGAAGCCCACGAGGCGCTGAGACTCCCGGGAGACCACCACAGGGTAGCCGCTGTAGGTGGTCTCATGGATGAGGACCTCCACGTCCTCCACCGTCATGCTGTCCTGCGTCAGCACCGTCAAGGCGGGGTCGCTGCGCCGGGGGCGCATGACATCCATGGCCAGGGTCTTGTGGGAGAACTCCTCCTTGGCCTCCAGGAAGGGGTAGCCGTTCAGGCGGATGTGGGCGTCGTAGATGCCCTCCCGGCCAATGGCGTCGGCCACCCACTTGCTGGTCATGGCGGCTGCCATCAGGGGCACGATGTACTCCAGGCCGCCCGTGAGCTCAAACATGATGACCACCAGGGAGACTGTCATGCGGGTCACTCCACCTGCAAGAGCCAGAGAGCCGTGTGAGCCTGCTCGCCCGTCCTGAGCCTCTGCCTGGCATTGTGTCCTCTGGCCACCCCTGAGCAGCCGGGCACAGCTGGCACCTCTCCTGAGCCTGAATCCCCCAGAATTATACAGGTAATTTCTTTTAGCAGAAAGATTTAAAAACTACCGAAACACAGGAAAAGACTAAAGGGATAAAAGCGAAGAAGCATAAAAAGGCAAAGAGAAGCGATCTAAAGAAGCGACGGCCTGTCTTGGCACCCGTTTCGAGGCCTTGCCAGCCGCATCGCTCACCCCCCTCCTTCCCAGAAAGAGCCCTTCAGATCAAGACCCCACAAGAGCAGCAAGGATTTCGGCTCAGAAGGGCTTCAGGCCGTTCCAGGCTCCCTTCCAATGGACAGGGGGGTGGGGGCAGCTTCAGGGCCCAGGCCTTCCCAACAGGAAGTGGCCAAAGCGCTTCCAGGTGACCCTCAAGCTCACCTTCCCCATCTCGGTCCCTGAGGTGGCTCGGGGCTGGAGCTCAACCGCCCACACCATCCGGCTGAAAAGCCTCTTCGAGGGCTCAGGCCTGTTTGGGGGGGTGGGGAAGAGCAGCCCCGTCCCCTCCCCCCCATTTACCTAAAGGGAACCGCTTGCTGCCCTTTCGACCACAATCGGTCTGCGCCTCAGGGGCAGCTGGACATGCCCAGTTGCCCAACAGTTGGGAGGGGCTCCTACTCACCCAGGCAGGCAGCAGCCCCAACCATGGCGTAGAGGCCAGGTGTGATGCAGTCGGCGCCAGGGCTGCACCAGCCCTTGAAGATCAGCCAGTCGTGGTGGTGATAGGCCAGCTGCTCCATGCCCACACCCAGCAACCGGCCCGCAATGGCCCCCACCGCCATGCTGGGGATGAAGAGGCCCGAGGGCACCTGTGGGAGAAGCGGGCATCAAACAGCAGCCTCTGCTCATCTCTGGGCCAGCCCTGCGCAGAGCCCCTCTCCTCCTGCCCCACTGCGCGCCCTGGGACAAAGGGGCAGGGAGGCCTCAGCTAATGACCACAAAGGGACAGAAAAGCCCTTGCGGTCGTTAGTTGGACCTGATGTTGTGACCCTTTTCACAGTGGTCATTCCTGAATCCTCCATCCTGGGGCGGAAGCGGCTCCGGCTCCCCCAAGGGCCATTTCAGGCCAGAAGGCTGCAGAATGGGCTGCAAGCCAGCAGAGGGGGCTGCGAAAGGCAGGTGCCCACATTGAAACCATGCTCCTGCAGGGGTGGGGTGGGGGCTGCGACAGGTCGTAGGTCACTTTTTAGGAGGCAGCCATAACTCTGAATTGTCATTAAATGGTCACAAGTCAAGGACTATCTGCATGCCAGACTATTTCTGACCCCAAGACACCCCACGGCCTCATGGCTCTGGAGGGAGATTGGGGGCAGGGCCCGAGCCCCCCGACTGGGCTCCCTCTCCTGGCCTCCTGCCCAGCAGCCCCCTCACCCTCTCCCGGATGGCCACTCTCAGGGGGGCTGTGCCCCAACCCACCTTCATGCCAAAAGTGAAGATGGTGATGAAGAACTTCAGCAGCAGAGCCAGCATCAGCTGCCAGGCAGCGTCGTGGAGGCCCAGCCTGGCTGCCCGGTTGTGCAGGTCGTCCCCCTGGGTGCTGTTGTGGGCGCTGAGGTCGCAGAGCTGGGAGGAGTCCAGGCGGCTGCAGTCGTTGAAGAGCTCCGAGATCAGCTCGCTGGTGCTCATGCGCGTGTACTGGTTGGGGAAGGCCAGCAGGGCCGTCAGCGCCGTCACCCCCAGCACCTCCAGCACCGGGTAGCGGCCCAGCTTGGTGGTCTTGCGCCGCCTGCACCAGGCGATGTTGCTGCGGATGAAGAAGGCCCCCCAGAGCCCCCCAAAGATGCCCAGCAGGATGAAAGGCACCAGCTCCAGGAGGTGCCAGGGGTTGTGGAACTCCACGTAGAAGAGCACCAGGCGGCTGTTGCCAAAGGGGTTGATGGAGCGTAGGGTGAAGGCTGCCACCAGCGCAGCGAAGAAGGAGCGCCAGAGGGTCTTCAGCGGGAAGTAGTAGCTCACCTGCATCAGGGAGAGGGAAGGGCCCGCTCAGCCGCCACTCGCACTCTGCCCAGGGCCGTCCTCGGGGGCCGGGGGGGGGGCTCCTTACCTCTTCCAGACTGAAAAGGACCCCACCAATGGGAGCGCCAAAGGCCACTGATACACCGGCGGCTGCGGCAGCCGACAACACCTGCACAGAGAACAATCCTCCTCAGTGCCCTGGGGGCCAAAGAGGCCAGGAACAGCCCCCAATCCCTCTCCGCCCTCGGCAGCCTTGGAGCAAGATGCAGGCAGCTCGTGACTGTTCCCAGGTCTGTGCTAGGCCTGCGCCGAAGGGCAGCCCACCGCAGGGCTTACTTCCCGGCGCTTGGCTTCGTTCTTCCGGTACTTGGTGAAGAGGCGGCAAAGGATGTTACCGCAGCAGCAGGCGACGTGAACCAGGGGGCCCTCCTTGCCCAGGCTCAGGCCCGACGAGACGGCCAGCACCAGGGTGACCGTCTTGATCAGCAGCGTCCACTTGCCCAGGTAGCCCCGGATGATGAAGCCGCTGAGAATGGTTTTGATCTGGAAGGCAAAGAGGCCCCCATGAGAAGCCTTGGGTCCCTCGAGCCCTTGGGAGAGCAGCCCAGCCCGGGGAGGGAGGAGCATCACGGGACGCCAGCATCGGTTGCGAGCAGGCTCACCTCTGGGATCCCCGAGCCGCAGGCATAGGGAGCGAATCCCCGGACGAGCAAGACAGCCAGGAAGGAGAAGAGCAGCGCCCAGAGGACGTAGAGGAAGTAGTTCAGGACGTAGCCCAAGGCCCCCTGTCAGGGTGAGAAGCAGGAGGGCGGCCGGTGAGGCTCGCTGGACCAACCTGCAGGGCTGGCTCGCTACCGTGTAAAACAAGTGCCCCCCCCCCGCGATGCTCACCCCCTCCTCTCTGCCAGTCAGTAGCTGTGCCCAGGTCCTCCACTCGGGGCATTTGTCCCTGTCCTGGAAGGTGGTCTGGGGCGAGTTCCAGCAGCAATGCTCGTGGTTGTACCAGAAGCCGTTCAGGCAGACCCCCTCCTTCAGGTCCGTCATCCAGTGGGCAGTGATGTCAATCAGACCGGCCAGCGCCCCTGTGGGCAGAGAAGGTCACCACAGAAGGGGAGGGGCTTGACCGACACCCCCGCTCTGCCCAGCAGCTCCAGCCCCTCACCTGCCCACAAGCCGATGAGCAGCATCAACAGCCATCCTGAGAAAGCGTCACTGATACTGTGCACCAAGGCCCAGGCGGACTCCTTGCTTTTATTGGCGATCTGGGGAGGGGGAGGCATTTAGAGGCAGGCTTCCTCCCCCCACCCCCCATGTGGAGCCTCTGGGTCTAGGATCAGGGACTCCCGGGGTAGGGGGAGGCCACATCCCCCCTAGGCACAAGGCAGAGCAGAGCAGGGGCCGCCTTCTCCTCCCTCCCTTCAGCCCAGCACATTCCACTGGCTGGGCCTCCTGCGCTTGTGACCAGCGCCAGGGAGAAATCAGCCTTGTGCAGCTGTGCCCCTTGAAACAAAACCTTTGCCCAAAGGCCCTTGCCGGCCCTCCCACTCGCCACTGTCCCCACCCAGAGGAAGCCCAACTGACCTCTCGGTGTCGGTCGCGGTCCCGAGACTTCTCACGCACCCAGTCAATGGTGTTGAAGTCTTCGTAGGTCCCTACGCCCGGGAGCGGTTCCTGCAGGAAGTCCATCACCTGCCTGGGCCCGTTCATCCCACCTCCATTGTACGAGGAGAAACCTGCAGGGGGTCAGGAGACGCCACCTCGCTTTCCTTCCTGTCACCACAGGACGCCAAGTCCCGGGAGAACAAAGGTGGCTCCAAGGAGCCGAGTTAATCTTTAAGCAGCTTCACAGCAATGGGGGGGGCGGGCAGTAAAATGACTGCAGGAAAGCTCTGAGCCCCTGGCTGAACTATTTTTTTCATTAAAGTAAATCCTGGCTGCTGAGAGCCCCTCGTCCCAAAGCTGCCTGCCAGATGCCAGCTTTCTTTTCCACGGCAGCCCACAGAGACCCTCAGAGGGCCCCAGGGGGGCTTCGAGGAAGAGCCTCAGGGTCTCAGCACATTAACAGACCCCAAGCCATGGCTTCCACCAGAGGTGACAGGAGACCTGGCCCGTGTCAGTGCAGGCATTTTCTTTTGCCAAAACCCAGTCCCCCTCAAAAGGGCAGGAAACCGTGATTGGGTTGGATGGACAGGTGGCCTTTCTACCTTCGGGTTCCTGGGCGCAGAAAACCTGTTCCCATGTCAGGCGGGATCAGGGCCCGGTCAGCTTAGCTCTGCTTCGGTGGATTCCTCCACGGGATGACAGCCAAACTCAGCCACCAGGTTTCTGCTGCCAGTGCACCAGGCAAGGTCTGAAAGCTCACCCTTCATGGTCTTAATGTCCAGCGGAAAGCCTCTCTCCGCTTGTTCATAAACTCTAGGGAATCCCAATAGTTTCGGATCAACTATTGAGAAAAGCCGAGGAGCCGGTGTGGCCCCCTCCTTCTCTCTCAGTGCAACTGGGGAAACTGGGAGCACACACAGACGCCATAGTGGCTTGGGATGAGCAAAGCTGTTGAAAGCCCTGGTGCCAATCACGCTGGTATAATGTGGGAGAGCCCTACTGCCATAAACATCACCAAATCTTCAGCTGCAGCTAAAAGGTCCCAGCACAGACGCTAATTTGGTGGGCTCCTGCTTAAAAGTCTGGCCAAGGGACAGGAAGACCCCTCCTCAAACCTCCCCTGTTCAGGCAGGCATGTCCCACTCGGTCAGCATTCAACACGAGCCGCATAGGTTTCCTCAACGGCCAGCCTCTCCTCTGCTCCACACAGCAACCATGCCTGGCTGAGCCAGGGGAGCCGCGTGGCCTCAGGGGAGGCACGGCCAGCTGGCTCAGGTTACCTTCCGCCATCTCTCTGTCCAGGGGAGGGACGTCATCTGCCATGGAGAAATCTAGCATTCCTCCTGCCACCTCCACCAGGTCTTCATCGCTGCTACTGCCGCCCTGGAAACTCCCAGGCCGGAAACCCGTATGATTCATGGCCAGAGGGCACGTCACCTGCAACGGGAAGCGGGGGTCACTCCTGCCATGGTGGCCCTGCCCGGACCCCAAGCCTCGCACCGCTGGATCCGGCCCCTGGTCTGCCTCGCCCAGCGGCTGGTTCTCTCACCAACTGCCCCAGGAAGCCTACGGGTCCTCTGGCAGCCGGCCCTCAGAGGCAGTCCCTCCACCAGCAAGGCCCAGGACTCCCCTTCATGGGCCCAGCCCCCCTCGAAAATCAGCAGTGCTGGGCTCCAGCCAGAAGCCCGGACTGAGCAAGGTGCCCAAAGAATCTTTCCCTGGGTAGTCCCCTTCCCTCCCCTCTCGTTGGCCTCCTTCCTAGACTCCACATCCAAAGGGCAGATTTCCAAGTCCCCTGAGAAATCTCCATTAAAAGCCCCCCCCCCCCACCGGCGGCTGCATTCGTGGCAGACCAGGCAAGTGGGGGGGTCCGTGTTCGGGAGGCATTTCAAAACTGCCCCTGGAAGCTCAGGAAGCACCTTGAGGGTGACTTATCTAAGGTCCCAGAGGCCACGGGGGTGGGGTGGGGGAGGAGACACCTGCTAGGTGAGTCCGTCATTGAGGAGGTTTGAAGAGCTGCCGTGTGAACCATGAGTGAGACAGGCTGGAAAGCCCAACAGCTCCCCCAGCTGTACTTCTCACCAACCCCCAGCTGAGCCCTCCACCTTTGGAAATGCCTGCCTTCTGATTCTGGGCCAAAGTCTAAGCAGGGCTGCCCTCCTGCGGTGGATTTCAGGCCCAGGAAGGGAGCAGGAAGTGGGAGGGGAGGGCTCCCAAATAGGGCTCCCTATAATGCACCCGTTCCTCCCCCAACCCCCAAGGGCAGAGGAGGGGATCGGCAGGCAAGGCCAGGGAGAGACCTGGCACCCACAATCTGTGTGGCTTCACAAAACAGCCGCCCTTCTGCTTTCACCAAGGAGGGAACCTTCAGCCACCGCAGAGACCGGAAGAGGGAGCAGCCAGCTGTCTTGCCCACCTCGCCAGGCCCGCATGGCCAGCGGGTCAGCAGCCGCCTTAGCCAAACGACTCCAGCTGTGGGTCTACTTGCAGGAGGAGCGTGTGGGGCTCAAGAGGGGGGCTTCCCAGGAGGCAGCCATTCCTTCGCAGTGGAGAGGGGATGTGGCCCTGGCTACTTACAGGGCTCTGGGGTCCTCGGTGCTCTCGGAGCTGGGCCAAACTATGACTGAAGAGGTCCCCCTTCCCCCGGGAAGCGCCCCTCGCCCTCTCTGCCCCAGTGGGCTCCAGACTCCCCCTAACTTGCTTCAAGGGCCAACTCACACAACTGCCTGGATCAGCAGTGACTTGGCAGTCAAACGCGCAAACCTTTGCACTCCCAGAGCCATTTCACAATCGGATGTTCCACCAAGCGCACTTGGTCAGAAGTGGTTCACCCATCAACCCACCCGCCCAAACAGCTGCAGTGCTTCTGGAGCTCTTGCGTAAACGGATTTGGAAACAGGCAGCAATTCTGAACCTACTAGCAAAGCTGAGCCTGAAAATCAGAATTTTGGGTCAGAACCCTTTTCAAGATCTGGACTCCCTGAGCTTCAGAAGGGCCTGGGGGGGGGAGGAAGAGTATGGGAGGCTACTAAGTGGTCAAAGCGACCGAGGGAGGAGAAGAGGAGTGGGAAAGAAAAGGCCTTTTGGCGGCTGGGGAGCAACTTCTCTTGCTCCGTCTACTAGCCCAGAGCAGCAAAAGTCACAGGGGCCGGTCAGGACTCCCGGGACCCAGGCCACGTCCTGCTCTTGCTGGAAGTTACGGCTACCTGAGCAGGTGCTTAAGAGCCCTGGGCCTATGGCAAAACTGGGAGTTCCCTCACTTTTCCAGGTTTGCATGTATGCAATCCTGGCTACTGTTAATATATGTAATATGAAGTAAATGATCATCTAATTAATATTCTCTATTATAATGCCCAGTAAAAATGCCTCAGGTTTCATCTCCATAGGGCACTTGAAGATCTCCTCAAGCCATTTATGTATTTTCTTCCAGTATTTCTTGGCCTTCGAGCATGTCCACCATAAATGGTAGTATGTCCTTAGGGTTTGCTTACATTTTCAACATTGAATTGTTCTACTTTCATACATTTTTGCCAACTGTGTCCGGTAGTGCCACCTATAGAACATCTTGAATAAATTTTCTTGATATAGTGCCGACATTGTTAGCATCAAGTTTCTGGCCCATAGCTTCTGCCACTCCTCCAGATCTACACCATATCCAAAGTTCCTAGCCCAGATTATCATTGTGTCCTTAACTTGTTCCATTTTACCCTCTAGTAAGTAATCTTATGTTTTCTTTATTAATTTCTCATCTACCCCTGGTAATATTTGGTCTAATTCATTGGCTTTTTTTCCAAACCCATATTCTTTCCTATCTTTTTCATAACTGGATTTTAATTGGTATCGTGCCCACCATGATAAGTCTGTCGCTAGACTTTTCAATTCCTGTTGAATTTTCAGCTCTCCCCTCTCATTCAATATTCAATTCAATTTAATTTTAAATTCAATTTATTAAATTTATATCCCACCTTTCTTCCCCCTAATATGTCGTTATATCTTTCTCTCCTCAAAGCTTTCTGATCTCTCTAAGGAAGTCCAAGTGACCCACAATATGCATCACCAAGTACAGCCTGTGCTTAACGCCTGGACTCATTAAACCCACATTAAAACCGCAGGTGATCTCAAGATCACGTGTCCACATGGGTCGCCATGCCGACCACATACATGCCCTGAGCCCACAACCAGAGCCAAACTATCCAAGGGCAAAGCAGGCATAAATCCAATGGCAGATTTTGGGCCCGCAGGAAGGTCTGTTCTCGTGGCCGGGGAAAAGCAGCCGGGCCCTCAACCAGCTCAGAACCAAGCATACGGCACTCACTCACATCTGAGGAACAGTCAGCCTGAAAGGCTTCCACAGAAAAGAGCAGTTTTTGGTTTCCAGGGAAGGGACTGAGAAAGCGGAACAGGAAGTGCGTTTTCCTTGAAAATGTCTGGTTCCCCTTCCAAGAACTGGGAGAACTGACTTCCTTCCTTCACACCGAGCAAAGCCAAATCTGCATTGCAGCTGGTCCCGTTTGAGTCTACAGGGACCAGCAGAGGCTTTGGCTCCCTTGCCCAAATATTTCTGAACGGAACCACAAGTGGCCTACATCTGCTCAGAGAGCTCTGACCTCTGACATCTCTGCAAGGGCGCAGGAGGCAGATGTCACTACCCCATCTGGACGGGGCCAGGTTTAGGGGCTTCTCAGGAAGAAAAAGACACACGAACCGCACCAGGGAATCTTGAACAATCGCGTCTGTGGAGAAAGGTTCAGGGACAAACGGAACAGCTGCTGGGAGCGAGAAGCACCCAGGTTTAGAGCTGCCACTCTTCCACTGTCAGCAGTGGCCAAGGGGCTGCCAGGAGTCAGGACCATGTTCTGGGCCCCAGAAGGCTTTGGTTCTCCTGTCAACCACACGCCACTTGGGACACTGAGCTGGAAACAGCTGGCTCTCAAAAGCACTTGACGGGAGCCAGACCTGATGAGGCAGCTCCTCACTCGCAGCTGCCATGGACTCTCAGATGGACACCAGGGAGGGCAAGGGGGCCAAGCGATCTGGCCCCCTTTGATCCAGCAGGCCCTGGGAAAGCCAGCTTCTCTCTCTGGGAACTGCCATCGGAGGCTCTGACGCCTCCGACTCTCTCCGGAGCCAAGTGGCTGGGGACCCCACAGGCTGCGGGCGATTCGGAGGGGCAGCCTGTCTTTAACCCCTGAATCCCCGGGGACAGTTGAAAGGCTCTGGAGCTGCCAGGAGAGGCATCTTCCCCGGCTATGCCCATGGACCGGCTCCGCCGCCGCCGCGTCCGGGAAGCAGGGGGGCCGCTCACGGTCCAGCCGTTCCAGGCCCACGAGGAGCCCTGGGGGCACAGAGGCTCCGAGGCGGCCCCTGTGGCGGCCCCCGACGGTTGCCCGCACTCCGGCCAGGCCCGCAGGGACCCTCGCCGTGGCGACGCTTCCTCCCCGGCGCTCGGCGGGTTCTGCGGGGGCGAGCTCAGCCGCGGCCGTCCCGAAAACGAGCCCGTGTTCAGAAGCCGCGTCCGCCCCGGCGGGCAACGAGCCCGGCCAGCGAAGCCCGCGGAGCAGCGCCCCCTCCCCCCGGGAGCCCCGGCTTCGCTCGGAGCGGCTCCCTCCTTCCTGCCCTCCCGGCGCCGAGACGCGGCGGGCGGCCCCCAGCCCTCCCCGGGGCGGACAGCG